>MU551526.1:22342-76123 GCA_024362625.1 Silurus asotus
GTCGCTGTCTAAAATAACACCCAGGTCTTTTACCGTTGAACTAGTGGTTACAGAACATCCGTCTAAATGCAGGTTGAGATGCTGGAGCGTCTGTATACTAGTTTTTGGGCCAATGAGCAAAATCTCAGTCTTATCAGAATTTAGTAGTAGAAAGTTATGGGTCATCCAATCTCTTATTTCCTTAACACACTCAGTTATCCGGGTTAATTGAGCTGTATCGCCTGGTTTAGATGAGATATATAGCTGAGTATAATCAGCATAACAATGGAAGCTAATTCCATGCCTTCTAATAATATTTCCTAAGGGAAGCATGTATATTGTGAAGAGCAG
This sequence comes from Silurus asotus, assembly GCA_024362625.1. Classification (NCBI taxonomy): domain Eukaryota; kingdom Metazoa; phylum Chordata; class Actinopteri; order Siluriformes; family Siluridae; genus Silurus; species Silurus asotus. The sequence continues at coordinate 22,673 of MU551526.1, forward strand.
GGGTCCTAGAACTGAACCTTGTGGGATGCCATAGTTCACTAGCATTAGCCTGGAAAGCTCTCCATTTAAATCTACGAAATGGTAACGATTGGACGGGTAGGATTTAAACCAGCTTAATATCTGTCCCTAAATGCCGATGTAATTCTGTAAGCGATCTAGGAGAAAATCATGATCTATAGTGTCGAACGCAGCACTAAGATCTAGTAAATACTAACAGCGAGATGAAGCCTTGGTCTGAAGCTAAAAACAGGTCATTGTCACAGTGATTTTAACTAGGGCAGTTTCTGTGCTATGATGGGGCCTTAAACCTGACTGAAACTCTTCAAAGATATTGTTCTCTTGCAAGCAGGAACATAGCTGGGCAGCGACAATCTTTTTTTAAAATCTTAGACATTAATTGGAGATTTGAAATTGGTCTGTAATTCGATAGCGTGTTTGGATCCAGATTAGGTTATTTCATGCTTCAGTTCATTGTCTTGTTGTATGGTGAAATCTCAGTTATCTTCAGCTCATGTTGACTTGCATGGTGTTGAAGAATGGAATGGTAGCCGTGCTGGTTAAAGATTTCTTCCACCTGGAATAAGTCTTCAACATTTCCTAGTCCAAAACAACCCCAAACCATTAAGCTTCCACCTCCATGTTTGACTTTGGCAGTGAGGCAGTCTGCTAACATCTAAACATCATTGAACTGGAATATCATGGCACAAAATACTGGCTAGACAAGTTTGCTGCCGCAATTGTGTAGAATAGATCTGGATCTCAGAGCCACTAAGGAGACCGCTGGGGCCATTGGCCAGTCTATGGCTGCCCTGGTGTCTACAGCAAGACACCTATGGCTCATACTATTGGATATGTCTGATAGAGACAGGGCCGTACTACTGGACACCCCGCTAACCCTGACACATGAAGGGGTGATTAGCCGCACCGCTCTATCCGGTGCCCTCCCTGTCCCAGCCCCTTAGGAACCTGGTTCGACCTCTCTTCTTGGTCTCCACCCAGCATCGTTGTGTTCCCGGAGATCTCGCCTGCTCTAGAGCCATCTCAGGGCACTGCCTTGGCTCTGGGCATACTGGAGGTCAGTCTTGATAGACTGATACCCTTAAGGCACTTTCTGGCAGCTTGGAAAGATGTGTCTCGGTGGGTCCTTTTGGGGCTGAAGCTTACCAATACTTGGTTCTTGCGATTGGCATTGTCCTTTCACCCTGTACCTTCAGAAAATGTGTGAATGCGGCTCTAGTTTCTTTGAGGTCTCAGGGCATCCACATCCTCAACTACATCAACGATTGGTTGATCCTAGCTCGGTCAGAGCAGTTGGCGGTCCGGCATCAAGATGTGGTTCTTGCCCACATGAAGGCGTTGGGGTTTCGGCTGAACACCGGGAAGAGTGTGCTTTCTCCATTACAGAGAACCACCTATCTAGTTGTCATATCGGATTCGACTACTTTGCGTGCGCAGCTTTCCCCTGCCTACATTTTGGCCATCCTTACAGCCGTCAAGAAGATCAAGGAAGGGCAGCCTCTTAATGTCTACAGAAAGGCACCTGTGGCTCACACTGTCAGATATGTATGATAGAGACAGGGCTGAACTGCTGGACACCTGCTAACCCCTTCTGGCCTCTTTGGCGATTCTGTAAGCTTGGTGCTCAAGAAGTTTTAGGAAAAGAAAAAACAGGTGCTGCTCACAGGAGGCTGCTCGGTGGGCAGCCTCCTGTGAGCCTCCCCAACCGTCTTCCGTCGGGAGGTGCGGAAAAGCAGCGCCACGATGTGTCTTTGGCGATTCTGTAAGCTTGGTGCTCAAGAAGTTTTAGGAAAAGAAAAAACAGGTGCTGCTCACAGGAGGCTGCTCAGTGGGCAGCCTCCTGTGAGCCTCCCCAACCGTCTTCCGTCGGGAGGTGCGGAAAAGCAGCGCCACGATTCCCCCCTGTGAAGGATCCTGCGCAGCGCTCGGCGTTAAAGCCTTGTGAGGTGACAGATCTGAGGACTGTTATCTTCAACAGGAAGGCCTCGACGAAAAGGTGCTGACACAGGACAGAGCAGTTAGCGGTCCGGCATCGAGATGTGACCTTAGATGTTTGGCGAGATCACCAGTTCCTATCTTTGGGCCCTGTGCTGGGAGTCCCCGGTCGTCGCCTAAATGCTAACGACAGATGCGTCCCTCACGGGGTGGAAAGCGATTATGAGTGGTCGCTTCACCAGAGGTCTGTGGGAAAGGCCCCATCTACGCTGGCACAGCAATTGCCTAGAGATGCTGGCCATGCTTCTAGCACTGAAGCATTTCCTCAATGACCTCAGAGGTCACCACATTTTTGTCCGTACAGACAATACTGCAGTGGGCGCATACATCAGCCATCAACGAGGACTGCTTTCGCACACTCTGTGCAGGCTGTCGCACCAGATCCTCCTTTGGGACCAGGGGAAACTCCTCTCATCGAGGCCGGTTTACATACATGAGCAGAACAGACGCCACCTGGTGGCATAAGACCTCCTTGTGGAGAATGGTCTCTACCACCAGTGGAGAGACCAGAACCTCGGAGCTGTGCCCCCTCAAGGGCCACAGCCACAGCCTCCCCGGCTCTGGGTGGGGGTGAAATATGGCATCCATGTCATGCCCCTGTGGCCAGGCAAACTCTGGGCAGAGACCCAATTTTAACAAGTTTTCTCCGCAGCACCCGGAGGCTGAGGCCCCCGGTACATCCTAGAGTGCCTGGCCGTCATTTTGCGGGATCTTTCTGAGGCATCTTAAAGGCACCTTTAAATCAAGACCTCATTCTTGTTGGCCATCTGCTCTATCAGAAGAGTAGGGGACCTGCAGGCCCTTTCTGTGGCCCCCTCATTCCTGGAGTTTACTCCAGGTATGGCTGGTGCCTTCCTGTACCCCCTTATGGGTTACATCCCCAAGGTGCCCTCGGTTGTCCCACAACCCATTAGATTACAGCCGTTCTATCCTACTCCGTTCCAGGCCCCAGACCAGAAGAAACTGAACTGGCTCTGAACTGAACCTACGTCTACAAAATGGGTCTTTGGAGAAGGACTGATCAGCTGCTTGTCTGCTACGGCCTGCCCAAGAGGGCCTCCCTGCTAATGAGCAGACTGAGCAGGTGGATTGTTGACGCTATCACATCATTCTATGAGTCCTCTGGTCTTCCCGCTCCCTTCGGTGTCAGAGCTCACTCCACCTGAAGTGTAGCTGCCTCAAAATCTTGGTCCTCTTGAGATCCCCTCCAAAACATATGTGACGGCGCAGGTTGGTCCACCCTGCTGACCTTTGTGCGGTTTTATAACCTAGACCGCAGTGCCACTCCTGGCCCATCGGTCCTCCTCTAGCTGTGTTGACAGACACAGACTGGGCAGTGACTGGGCAGTCTGTCGTGATTGGACACTTGGTCCCGAAGCGTTTCGACGCAGCTCGAGTTCCTGAAAGGGAATGTCTCTAGGTTACGTATGTAACCCTAGTTTCCTGAGGGAAAGAAAGGTTATAAAACCAGACAAAGGTCAGCGGGGTGGACCAACCTGCAGCGCTTCCTTCTCTTATATAGAAGCTGCCGCTGCCTTCACTCATATGTGCTTTATACTCCTGGTCGTCTAATTTTTAACTGATTACACACATTATTTTAGAGCATGAACACTCGGGCACGTTCCCAAAGTGTTTTGACGCAGCGTCTCCTTCCTTCAAGGAACTAGGCTTACATACGTAACCTAGAGACATTCTTTGAGATACTTTCTACTACAAATCGAGCATAGAAAGAAATTAACCTTCCTTAATTTTCATCTTGGTCAGGGTTGTGATGTGGTAATAGAACTTGAATGTCAGTTTATAAGTGTAAGGAATTGTAAAGCACAGACGGCACTTGGCGCTTCACTCAAGACTTTAGAAAAATAAATGATGTTGTGGTTCCTGTTGCACCTGTTGTGCCTGATGTGGCCTCCATTATCACTTTAATTCCATGCAATCATACACACTTCTCGGTGATTGACTGGTGTTCTGCCTTTTTTAGCGTTCCTGTAGAAGAGCAGACGCAGCCTCTTTTCGCCTTCACGCACAGTGGGCACCAATATACTTGGACACATCTGCCACAAGGATTCATTGACTCCCCGGCAGTCTTTTCCGCTGTGGTAAAGGACGCACTCTGTGATCTTGCCCTCCCCTCTGACTCTGTTGTCTTACAGTATGCAGATGATCTCCTGATCTCCGCAGTCTCCGAGGACCTCTGTGAACAAGCCTCCCTGTGCCTCCTGCATCATCTGGCAAGAAAAGGATTCAAGGTATCCAAAACCAAACTCCAGTTTTGTAGAACCACTGTGAAATACCTAGGGTTCGAACTCTCTCAGGGCAGCAAATGGCTCTCTAAAGATCGTATACAGGTCGTTCTTAACACAAGGCGTCCCTCCACAAAGCATGCTCTCATGGCTTTCCTGGGACTGATTAACTACTGCCGTCCGTGGATGTCTGACTGCTCATTGCACGACAAATGCCGCCGCTCTGCAATCTCTCACAACGATCCTTTGCAGCACCTGCTAACGTGGACACCCGAGATGAATGAGGCACATGAGGCTTTGCGTTCGGCTCTGTGTTCAGCTCCTGCTCTCGGACTTCGAATCTATCATAAGGTTTTTCACCTTTATGCGTGTGAACAGAACGGCACTGCGTCTGCTGTCTTGGTGCAGGAGCATGGAGGGGGCATGAGACCATGTGCGTTCCTCTCCAAAACACTTGACACCGTGGCTTAGGGTTTACCTGCGTGTCTTCGTGCGGTGGCTGCCTGTGCTGTGATGGTTCAAGACGCTAAAAAATTTGTGTTGTCTCATCCTATGAGCTTGCATTCTCTACATCAGGTGAAATAGGTCCATCAGAACTTACACACACAACACAAGACAGCTCAGAGAAGATCCAGCTATGAAACTATCCTTTGCTCGACCAGTAATCTGGAAATCAAGGCCACCTCCTCTTTTGACACTTCAGGTCATGCCCTTGCTCGTTTGATTAATGTACAAGATGACACATTGCACGACACCACACATGATTGCTGCTCCGAGGTCATTCACTCCACAAGTATATGCCTAGATTTGTCTTCCACTCCTTTAGACAGGGGTGAGTCACTTTTTGTGGACGGCTCATGTTCGAAGCCGTATGATGGTAAATTTCTGTGTGGTTACTCTGTCTATTCCTTACCTGATGTCACTGTTGAAGCTTACTCTTTGCCTTTTTCTTCTGCACAGGCCGCTGAACTCTTCGCCTTGACTCGATTTTGGCCGCATCTGGCATTCCAGTGGTTTCTACTCGGCTGAAGGGAAATCCATTTCTCATTTGTCCTAAGTTCAGGACCTTATCACTGTTTGCTGTCTTCCTCACACACCGGCCATCGTCAAAACAAAAGCCCATTCATATGACAACAATGTGGAGGCCAAAGGCAATTCCTTGGCTAACAGAGTGGCAAAAAGCTCTCCTATTAACACCTGTCTCCTCTCCTTCACTCTCATTCCTGATTTACATTTGCCATCTGTCCAATCCTCAGCCACCCCGAAACATTCTGCCTTTTGGCAATCACACAATGCCTACGTGGCCTCCGATGGCCTTTGGTATAGTGCAGATGGTCGTCTATGCCTTCCGTCTCACTGTGTTCCTTTCCTCGTGCGTGAGTTTCACGGTGTTACACATCGCGTGCAAAGGGGGGTGAGGGAAAATATGAACCAATTTTTTGTATAGCTAACTTAAACTGACTAATTTGCTCAATTTTATCTAGGTGTCTTCTCTGTGCCCAAAATAATATAGTAATAATAGAGTGCAGCCCAACATGAATGCTTCCAACTACCCACTGCTCCATTCTCTAAATGGCAGATTGACTTCACTCACATGCCTCCCTGTGGGCCATTTAAGTATCTCCTGGTGATGGTAGACAAATTCTCAAGGTTGAAACTTTCCCTTGTCAACGTGAAAATGCTAAGGTCGTCACACATATCCTAGCCAAAGAGATCATACCAAGATATGGTGTTCCTCACGGGATTGATTCAGACAAAGGAACACCATTCACTGCAAAGGTAACGCAGGTAACGCAGGACTTATGTACTGAAAAATACCTACTCCTGTCATGGCTGATCTGGATGTGCACATCGCTGAGTATTCTGCTGCCCTGATTGACACACTGTAAAAACACTATGAACTGATCTCTAAATCTATACTTGTCATTCCTCTGACATCAACCCATCCCTTCCAGGTGGGAGATTCTGTTCTGATTGGATCTCTAAAACCCTGGCGATTAGGTGAATGCAAATATGAGGGGCCAGCAGAAATAGTCGTGATCACACGCACAGGTGTATTAACTGACCTTTTTTCACAGTGGATTCATGCTACCAGAATCAAGAAATGTCCCACTGGAAGTGTTCCTCTAGTGTGTACATGTTTCCTGTGTATCACTATTTTTCTTTATGTTACAGAAGCATAGCCTTTTGACATCCCCATGAGTTCTCTAGGAGACGTGTATCGGTTCCTGTTCCCCTCTGTCATCATTCATCGAGGTCCGGTGACAACTCCTCAGACGCTTCTGTGCCGACTCTTCAGGCATCCTCACAACTGCAGGACGTGTCAAGGAAAGCTGCGAGGAACGGAACAACAACCTCTCATCAATCCGGGGAAGTAACACATCCAGGGACCAGTATGGTTGTCCTTTTTTTCCTAATCGTCAGCCTTGGGGCCGGGGTTCCCGCCCAGGCTCATCCACACGACAACACCTTCTGGCAATACGCCAACTGGACAGCTCGTCAGCACAGCAGGTCCATGCTATGTGTGTCAGCGGTTACCATCCTTCGTAGGGTCCAAGTCCCTAATACCCAACTCCCGGAATGAGACTGAAATCCTTAACGCTGCTGAATCCACCTGTATGAATGCCTTTTGTCTGAATGATCCTGTAATCCCAGATTCTCAGATACACAACCTAACACATAGTGAACGTTGTCTTCTCGTTCATAATAGACTGACTCATAAAATTATAGACCTCCTGCTTGCGGTCACAGTAGCCTGGACCCATTCCTCTGAGGAGGAACTATTTAGTCCTACCTCTGTAAAACCACGCATTTCAAAAGAGTATGTTTTCACCTTGTGCTTCCACCGTGATGGACCGTTTCCCTCGGGGTCACCCCCGACCACCTTTGCGCACATACATTTTCTGTGTATTTTACCAATCAAACATGTCCTAACACGCATATCTGTTCTCCGATTCACCCTGGTAATGGCACTATATAGAACAGAGGATTGGTATTGGGTGTGTGGGAAGCAAGTATATATGTATCTAACGCCTAATTGGGGTGGGGTGTGTGCACTTACCGGTTTCAGCTCGTCCTCATATATATTTAGACACCACAATCAAACCCGGCGAACACGGTCCACTGTCTCTGATCCTGCCTTTCCTCCCCCTGAACATCAGCTCAAATCCCGTTCTGCTAGGTTTTGGGACGCTTTTTCCCCACAATATAGTATTACCAAGTTGTGGAATCAGATAGAAGTCACACATTATCGCCTAGCCACTTTCATTAGATGAAACCCCTTATCGCTGTTGATGGTATACGTACGCTCACTGCTTTGCGCCTGACAACCCTACAGAACAGATTAGCTTTAGATATCCTGCTGGCTGAAAAGGGAGGCGTAGGAAAAACGACGATGAACACGGAGTCATAGGTCAGGCAGTTGAGAAAATGCGCGCCACAGCTCAGGCTCTTAAGGATGACGAAAAGGGTAATCAGGGTGCGGGATGGGGATGGTTGTATACTCTATTTGGTCATTGGGCGCTGTACATTTCTTTGATAATCCCGACTGTCATTGTTTTCCTGTTGCTATGCCTATTTGGACCATGTATTTTTTAATGTATCCAGCAATCATTCACCTGTATGCTATCTGGTTCAAGTGCTTTCTGGTTTCAAGTGCCGTACCTTTTTGTATGTTTCTGTTGACCAAACCCTGAACTATACTTTTGTGGCATGTGTTACTTTGATCGTACACACACAGTGGTTCCTGTATTTCTGTTTTAGGATTATCTTTTGCAGGCTCTACATGACCTTGTGGAGTTGTCTCTCTGCTAACTTTCTCTTCTGTTCACACACACACACACCTGGCAGCCCTCCCTTTTTCTCTCCATCTTTTTGGAAGTATATCTTTGTGTGTGAGACAATAAACTTTGAAACTTCTCTCTAAAAGCTGACTCGTGTGTTTCATTGAGACTTCCCCGCATATGTAGGAGAGCAGAGATCGAGAGGGAAAGGCTGAATTCAGGGGTATCCTGTCCAGGGGACAAAAGGCAATCCTGCCCAAATGGCAGAGGATAAAACAATTCCTTACAGTCCTTGGGGGCTCGTCCAGGATATCAGTGTTCGGGTAAGTGCTGATTTGGTATCTTGTCATACTGTTCAATGTGTAGGCACTTACCTTGTATGCTGATATCCGTGTTGTGCTGATTTGGTATCTTGTCATACCGCTCAATGTGTAGGCACGCACCTTGTATCCGTAAGCGAACTTGTTGTCGACGTTGTACCGTCGTGTAGCGCGCGCTGAACCGTCTCTGCAGTCACAGAAACTTGAGACCTCGAAAAATTTATTGACCCGCCTTATCTATCTCAATCTTTGGCCTCCAACCTTTGTATCAAACCTTTGTATCTAAAATTGTCAGACAGTTGTACCTATATTGGATCATAGGTAATTCTGGATCAAAATATCCTTAACCAGATCCTGAGGAAGCCCCTCGGGACTGGATGAATCGTTGTGGTCTCACCTTTTATACTACCCCCTGGCTAGACAATTTAGCAGGGTGGACTGAATCACAACCTCAATTTCTGATTTATCCTCATGGTGGTACCTTTAAGTCTGACTACCTAAAGTCTGCACATTCCCAAATTTATGAAGGTTTGGGCAAACCTAACTGGGGTTATTCTTACATGGGTGATAGTTATCAAAAATGGGTAGAAATTAAACCAATCTGGGATGAAAATCATCCTGTACCGAACTCAAAAAGAGAACTTGTCTCTGCCAAGAATCAAAGCCAAGCCAAAACCATCTTTATCACCAAATGCTCCACCCCCACCCTATCGGGATAGTGGGTTAGTGTCTCCTTCCCAGAGATCGATCCTCCTCCCTGGCCCAAAACCCACACTAATGCAGTATGCGTATGGTCAGACTCGGCCCGTGGCATCAAATTACCATCCGTCCTCGATCGGGGAACTTAGAGACATTATCAGGTTTCTTCCGTCCTCTGCATTTCATTGACATGTTAATGAGCTCTACCCACCATAATCAGTTGACAGGCGGAGACTATAGTTTTATCCTTCATACACTTACGACGAGGTAACGCTTATTGCTTATTGCCCAGTTTACACCCTAGGAATGATGAGTTTAAAATAGAAACAAAAACGGAGGTGGAAGGCAAGGGGGAAGGGTAAAAAAAAAGTAAGAGCAAAACCACCTACTATTATCATCACTGGGCTGAGCAGGATGCTCTCCCGGCGTTAAAAAAGGAGTTGACCAAATTCCTACTCCAGCGGAAACAGGCCAATAGAGATTTCTCTCAAGTAACTAACTGTAAACAGGAGAAGGGTGAAACCACTTCCAAATATTTGATCCGATATAAGGAGACTTGGACTTTATTGGGAGCGATGGAGTTAGAAGACGCAGACAGTAACCCTCTGTTCCTCACGACTTTTATGCATAACTGTCGTCCAGAGGTACAGAAAGTCCTGAAGTATCAGCTCACTGATCGTAGTAACATGACGATTAGACAATTAGGGGAGAGGGTTCGTACAATGAAAGGTGATGGCATATTAGAGAATAAGCAAGTGGCCTGCCTCGCCGTGGTTTTCAGGGAGGAGGCCGAGGTAAGGGGAGGGGAAATATGCCTGGTGCTAACTCCAACCCGAAAAGGCCCAGTGTATGTTACTACTGCGGTAAGAGGGGACATTGGGCTATAGAATGTAGGAAGAGACAATGGGATGAGGGTAAGAACCCCACCGGCTCCCCTCCTCCACCACCTCCTCCTACAGAACCTAGCCCATTTGCACGAATGCAAATTAGCCCCTATGACGCATAGCCTACCTGAGTACAGCCTACCTGAGTATTGTTGCTGACCATGTCCATATATATATATATATATATATATATATATATATATTGTCTGCCAAATGCTGTAAAAGTAATGTAAAAACTATATGATACCCCAAATTACATGATACATACAGGGAACACTTGATTAGGAAACCCCTGTAGAACTTCTTGTTCATGCAATTGTGTAATCAGCAAAACCGCTGCCCCATAGATGTTTTTTTGTAACATTAGAGCCTCTGCCACTCTTAGAGCCGGTTCCAAGCCCAGATAAATGGGGAGGGTTGCGTTAGGCATCCAGCGTAAAACATGTGCCAAATCGAATATGCGGGTCACGATTAAGAATTTCATACCGGATCAGTCGAGGCCCGTGTTAACAACGACCGCCACAGCTATCGTTTGCCAACAGGGTACCGGTGGAAATTGGGCTACTGTTGGCCGAAGGAGGAGAAGGAGAAGAGGAAGACATCTACAGAGACGGCAAGGAAAGGAGAAGTAGAGGTTAGGGTTGGTACTTTAAATGTTGGTATGATGACTGGTAAAGGGAGAGAGGTAGCTGATATGATAGAGAGGAGAAAGGTAGATATGGTGTAGGGGTTTTTTAAAGGAAGAGTACAGTAAGAGTGTAGTGGAGGTGAAGAGAGTTTCTGATAGGGTGATGAATGTGAAGCTGGAAGTTGAAGGGATGATGATAAATGTCATCAGTGCCTATGCTCCACAAGTTGGCTGTGAAGTGCAGGAAAAGGAAAGATTCTGGAGTGAATTAGATGAAGTGGTAGATGGTGTACCTAGAAATGAACGATTGGTGATTGGGGCAGACTTTAATGGGCATGTGGCTGAAGGGAACAGAGGTGATGAGGAGGTTATGGGTAGGTATGGCCTTAAGGAAAGGAATGTGGGGAGGAAGGTGCACACAGGTGGATTATGTTCTATGTAGGAGATGCAACCTGAAGGAGATTGGAGACTGTAAGGTGTTGGCAGGGGACAGTGTAGCTAGACAGCATTGGATGGTGGTCTGTAGGATGGTTTTGGAGGCGAAGAAAAAGAGGAGGAGAGTAAGGACTGGAAGAAAAATAAGATAGTGGAAACTGAAGGAGGAAGAGTGTAGTGTGAGGTTCAGGGAAGAGGTCAGACAGGGGCTCGGTGGTGATGAAGAGGTGCTAAATGATTGGGAAACTACTGCAGGAGTGATAAGGGAGGCAGCTAGAAAAGTACTTGGTGTGACATCTGGGAATAGAAAGGAAGACAAAGAGACATAGTGGTGGAATAAGGAAGTGCAGGAGAGCATAAGGGAAAAGAGGTTGGCGGTAGGGAGTATTTTGAGCAGCTGATGAATGAGGACAATAAAAGAGAGAGAAGGTTGGATGATGTGAAGATTGTGAAGCAGGAAGTGGATAGGATTAGTAGGAAAGGAGGAAGTGAGAGCAGCGATTAAGAGGATGAAGAGTGGAAAGTCGGTTGGACCAGATGACGTACCGTAAGCATGGAGATGTTTAGGAGAGATGGCAGTGGAGTTTTTAACCAGATTATTTATCAAGATTCTAGAAGGTGAGAGGATGCCTGAGGAATGGGGAAGAAGTGTGCTGGTACCGATCTTTAAGCATAAGGGAGATGTTTAGACCTGCAGTAACTACAGGGGAATTAAGTTGATCAGTCACACCATGAAGTTATGGGAAAAAGTAGTGGAAGCCAGGCTGAGATAAAAGGTGACTATCTGTGAGCAACAGTATGGTTTCATGCCGAGGAAGAGCACCACAGACACATTATATGCTTTGAGAATGTTGATGGAGAAGTATAGAGAAGGACAGAAGGAATTGCATTGTGGATTTGTGGATTTTAGAGAAAGCGTACGACAGGGTGCCAAGAGAGGAGTTGTGGTACTGTATGAGGAAGTCAGGTGTGTCAGAGAAGTATGTGAGGGTGGTCAGGACATGTATGAGGACAGTGTGACAGCAGTGGAGTGTGCAGTAGGAATGACGGACTGGTTCAAGGTGAAGGTTGGACTGCATCAAGGATCGGCCCTGAGCCCTTTCCTGTTTGCAGTGATGATGGACAGGTTGACGGACGAGGTCAGACAGGATTTTACATGGACTATGATGTTTGCGGATGATATTGTTATTTGTGGTGATAGTAGTGAGCAGGTTGAGAAGAGCCTGGAGAGGTGGAGATACGCGCTGGAGAGAAGGGAAATGAAAGTCAGTAGAAGTAAGACAGAGTACATGTGTGTGTATGAGAGGAAGAGCAGTGAAGAGGTGCGGTTGCAGGGAGAAGAGGTGGTGAAGGTGGAGGAGTTGAGGTACCTGGGGTCAACAGTGCAAAGTAATGGAGAGTGTGTTAGGGAAGTAAAGAAAAGAGTGCAGGCAGGGTAAAGTGGGTGGAGAAGGGTGAAAGGAATGATTTGTGATAGAAGACTATCTGCAAGAATGAAAGGGAAAGTTTATAGGACTGTGGTAAAACCTGTGATGTTGTATGGATTAGAGACAGTGGCAGTGAGTAAAAGACAGGAGGTGGAGCTGGAGGTAGCGAAGCTGAAGATGTTGAGGTTTTCGTTAGGAGTGACCAGGATGGACAAGATTAGAAATGAGTTCATTATTTACGGTGAGGGAGGCGAGATTGAGATGGTTTGGACATATGCAGAGAAGGGACATGAGTTATATTGGTAGGAGAATGTTGAGGATGGAGCCGCCAGGCAGGAGGAAAAGAGGAAGGCCAAAGAGGAGGTTCATGAATGTGGTGAGGGAAGACATGCAGGTAGTTGGTGTGAAAAAAGCAGATGTAGAGGACAGGATGGTATGGAGACAGATGATCCGCTGTGGCGACCCCTAATGGAAGCAGCCGAAAGAAAAAGAAGAAGAAGAGCCTCTGTATAAAGAACAGCAGTTTCTGAACCAATTTACAATTTTGGCATTTAGCAGAGCGTCTTAAAATCACATCAGTGTGATCAAATCACAAGCAGTAGCAGCTTGGTGGTGTTTGTTTTTGAACTCATGACCTTCTGTTCAGATTTCCAATATCTTAACCACGACCCACATCGGATTATTATTTTTTTTCGTTCTGATATTAACAATAATTGAAACTCTTAATCTGCATCTTCCTGTATAATTTTACACATTAAGCTGCTGCCACATGATCGACTGATTGCACAATTACATTAACAAGCAGTTCTACAGGGGTTCATAATCAAGTGTTCCTTTTATGTATCATGTAGTTTGGGGGGTTTTGTGTTTATTAACTTTAGTGATAACTTGTCAACAGACCAAAATAAAACAGTTATACTAGTGTGATTAAAACAAAAACAAATTTACATACAAGTTACAGTCAAACAAAATAAAAGCAAATACCAGACACCAGTAATGTAATAGAACATTTTTATTGAACATTACAACTAACATTACAACTATTAAAACTAACATTGCAACTTACTTTAACTATTTAAAGATTTATTATCCGCCTCTTGATTTCTTCAACCACTTGGTCCTTGGACACATCCACCTGTGTAGAACAGACATTTACATTACTTTTACAGCATTTGGCAGACAATGTATACAACTGAGCAGTTAAGGGGCCTTGCTCAAGGGCCCAACAGAGACAGCTAGGTGGTGTTGGGATTTGACCTCACAACCTTATGGTCAGAATTTCAAAATATTAACCACAGAGCTTCCGACTCCATGTAGTGAACAGATCAATATATTTGATATTGTTTTCAAATACTCTAGAGTTTGCTAAAAATAAGTTTGCAGAACTGAACTTCTTGGCCTCCGCAAAACAGTGCTGCATTTGTGCTAAACCCTGAGAACACCAGCCATACAGTAAAGCATGATGGGAGCATTGTGTCCACTCAGGCCTCTACAATTCTGTTAATGTTGGATTGCTGATCAGAAGGTCATTTAAAATCCTACACGGACAAAGATGCCTGGGTTTTTCCCGGTTCCACAAGCTTCAAGCCAAAAAAACTAACCCAATAACATTAGACCAATGAAATTGCCGAATGGGTTAAGGTGAACCAATGAAATTCTTCATATAAAATTGGGTACGCTCCCACTGAATCCGGCCGCACCACATCATAAATATGGATGATGTTACTCTGACGTTTGACCTGCCGCTCACTTAGACTGTCAACAGGAAAGGAGAATCAATCGTCACGCTGAAAACAACCGGGCATGAAAAAACTCACTTTAACTGTGTTCTGAGCTGCACGACATTGGAGAAAAGCTTCCACCGATGGTGATTTTTAAACACACGACGATGCCAAAAAGCTCTTAAGAGAAATTGTTGTGAAAGGAAGGAGGAAGACAGTGAACAATGACTTTCTTGGTAGGCTACTGTTTAGATATGAGCTGTGTAACAGACACTGTTTTTGTTAAAGCCTGTGTAAAGTTCATTAGTTTCAGTGTAGACGGCTTATAGACAGGTGCGTCTTATTTTTGTTCGAAATAAAAATCTTTGTAAAATTCAGTGGGTGCGGCTTTTTGTCGATAGAAATGGAACCACCTGGACCTGACTAATTATTTTTATGCCTTTTGCTAGAAAACTGACATCTGATTATTTCGGCTCTTGAACTAATGGAAAATCAATATTCATTTGATTCTGATTTTCACTAAAGCAGCACCATGTGAGTGGAAAGAGTACGAATGTAGGAAGGTTAAAAAGACTCTAAAGCTCTGATGGTTTTATGGCTGAGCTCTTACCTCTTCTCGGGTGGCCACATTGCGGAGTTTGACTACTCCATTTTGTATTTCCTGTTCCCCCAAAATGGCCACCAAGGGGATGCCTGTCTCCTCACAGTGCTGAAGCTGAGTCAGCAGCTTGGGGTTTTTTTTATAAAGCACCTCAGCCTGTGGGGCAGAGTGAGAGAAATAATCTATTAATCAAATAATTTAATAAAATAAAGCAGTCAAAGACTTTGGTGTGATTATTGACTAATCTTTCCTTTGAGTGAATAACATTTCAAGAAAAAACTTCTTTCACTTTAGAAATATTCCTAAATGAATAAATATGATGTTACAGGTTGCAGAAAAACTAGTTCATGCTTTTATTACATCTCGATTAGACGACTATAACACTTTATGTTTGGGTGCGCTTACCAGAACATCACCTGTTCTAATCAGTCTAAACTGACTCCTTAATACATTTCACATAGATTTCAAAATACTACTACTGACATATAAATCACTGACTGGTCTCCTGCTGCAGTATCTGAGCAAACCTCTGCACTATAATGTTCCTCCATGCCTACGTAGATCAAAAGGTGCAGGCTATTTGTTGGTAACTTAAATAATTAAGACTAAAGCAAGTAGCAGATTTTTCTCTTATGAAGCCCACAGTTATGGAACACAGCCTTTTGTCAGTAGATTTTTCTCGGGTAAAAGAGCAGATCTGGAGGGATCATGGATATTCGGTGAACTGGGATATTTGCATGTTGTCGTCCCACCAATTGCACACGTTCACTCAAGTTTGCTGACGGTGGTGTGATGAACTCTCTCTTATCCCAGAGATCCCTCATGTCTTTGTTACATCAGCAAACATTGTTTGCATCAGTGGACTGGGGTTACATGAAATTACGGGGAACACAGGAGCTTTGAGGATGGATTTGGACTGTACTTACAGTCTACTATAATGGCTCAGGACCACAAGTTGCATGTAAATGTTTTTCACTGCAAACCTCAACAACAATGAACTGTAACAAATTGACATTGGGTGCCACCCAGATGAGGACGGGTTCCCTCTCGAGTCTAGTTTCTCTTAAGATTTCTTCCTCATGCCATCTCAGAGTTTTTCCTTGCCACATTCCCCTCTGGCTTGCTCATTAGGAAGAAATTAACTTACTACTTTTTTTATCACGGCTTTATCTATGTAAAGCTGCTTTGAGACGTCCATTGATAAAAGCACTATACAAATAAAAATCTATTGAATAATTAATCATGACAATTAATTTTTTTAAATTAATTAATTAACAGATCGGGGGAAAAAGGCCCGGCAGAATCAGCCCATTAACTGGGCAACCTTGATGTTTGAATTGTTTGTTGATGCTGAGCCTTTTACGATCTTTTTACCTTAATTCCTGCATCCCACAATTCATTTGTAAGTTTGAGTCTCTGCTCCAAGAGATTCTTCTGTGCAGAAGCCACCAGAACTTGTGTTTTTGTGGTGCGGATTTTCTCTGCAGATGTCTGGAGAGAAGCAGAGAGGAAAACACCAGAATAAACAGAATGTTTTTTTAATTCAGAATGAACAGTGTTTTTTTGTGATGGTCAGCATAACACTGAATTCTGAGCTTATCCCAGGAATACTGGGTATGAGGTGAGAATACACTCAGAGATCAGATTTAAGTAGCGTGATAGACAAATTATCAGCCTGCGTTCCAACAGGAAGTAATGTTTGTGTGACAGTGTTTAAATAAATACTGCATATGTAAACACAGCCTTAAATCCAACCCTGACATCTTTTCAGACAAACAGACAAACAGTAATATTGTTTAGACAGGCAGATAGATAGACAGAACAGATAGAACAGACAGACAGGTTGATGGATAGCTAGACAGAAAAGACAGACAGACATATGATGTATGAGTTTTAAATATTCTCTTTCTTTCTGTGTACTGTATGATGTGTTTAGCTCACCTTCGCCTTCTGCTCCAATATGCAGAGGATCCTTTCAATGCCGATGCTGAGACCCACACAGGGGACTGTCTTTCCCTTGGAGTCACACTGGCCTACCAATCCATCATAGCGGCCCCCGCCTGCCACACTGCCCACACTGCCAGCATTCACCCCTGCCCTGTCCCCGGCAACTGGCACCTCTGGCTGCAGAGTCTGACACAGCACAGCCTCATAGATTACACCGGTGTAGTAATCCAAGCCACGTGCCAGACTCAGATCAAACACCACCTACACACACAACAAGAGAATTGATTTACAACGTTACTGGTTTAAACACTGCTGTAAAAACAAATCAACACAAACTGATCAGATTTTTTTCACCTTAATAAATACAATTAAATTAAATCTCATTAATTGGGGTTGATATGAATCCCTGAGCTTCTCAGCTTGAGAAACAGCAGATTTCAACTACGCTATCAATTTTATTATTTTCAGAGGCTGCTGTGTGTTTGTGTGTGTAATTTACCAGGATGGCATCAGAAAAATATTATTCACACTTCACTATGCAAACAAACAAGTCAGACATTTCAGACGTATTAAACATCACTGTGCAATTAATCAGGTATTTTTTAATTTTTAGTATTAGAGATCCACCTGGAATCCAATAATTTATGTTAAAACACCTGATATTTAGAGATCCTTTAATGGCCTGTCTTTTTCTCGCTCTACAGTAAGACATCTGTCATGAGAAAGAACAAACTCCTCTCTCTCCTGCCATACAAACTGACTATTAAAAACTCTGACACCAGAGACCATCATCTGTCTACTCGTTATTTGAGGCAGGGTAAATCTCTGGCTGAAGTATATTCGATTGGAGATCACTCAAGGACCATGAAGATGGATTTAGACTGTAATTAATATAAACAGTCTCCTACAAAGGCTTAGAATCACCATGAACAGTTTTGCACTCAAGTCCCCATCAGTGACCAGCTGATGCAACTATAATAAAGACATTGAGTGTCACCAAAATGATGATGGGTTCTGAGTCTGTTCCTCTCAAGGTTTTTTACTCATACAATCTCTGAGTATTTCCCTGCCACTGAATCGCTCATCAGTTATAAGACTAATTCATACATTTTATATTTATATTAGTAATCTATTTCTGTAAAGCTGCTTTTGAAAATGTGCATTGTTAAAAGTGCTTTACAAATACAACTGAATTTAATCAAATGTCGGGAATGATCCAGTCTTCTCTCTGATCTCACCTTATCTGTGATTTTGAAGCACTGCAGGTAAACAAACAGAAGTTTCATGTCGTTCAGGCCGGCACACGCCTGCTTATTCTGAGACAGCTTTGGGTCCTGCAGCAGCTTCTCTGCCAGGTCCAGTCCACCTGTGACACACAAAGGGACAAAGGTCACTACTGTGCTTGAGTGGATTCAAGGTAGAAGTTCCCTTAAAGCAGAAGGTAACTCACCCTGCATACTGACATACTCCCCAATCTGATCAGCCACATCCTCAGAAAGACCTTTTATGTTAATTAGTTCACTTTTTACATCTTCCCATGGCATCTACACACACACACACACACACACACACACACACACACACACGGTCAATTTACTACTGCATATTTAAAACAATTATCCA
This sequence comes from Silurus asotus, assembly GCA_024362625.1. NCBI lineage: Eukaryota > Metazoa > Chordata > Actinopteri > Siluriformes > Siluridae > Silurus > Silurus asotus. Next base: position 40,996 of record MU551526.1, read on the forward strand.
AATACATAAAACATGTTTAAATCCAAACAAGATTTTCAGGTTCTGTTCTTTAAGAGCTGAAACACTACACATGCACATACACATCATGGTCCTGTATTGGAACTTAAAAAATTGCAACAAAAGTATTTCTTGAGCAAGCCCCCTAACCCTGTTACTATACTGTATTTACATGGTTGACCTGCACTCTGACCTCCGCTTCCTAACATCACTGGGATATGTGAAGAGTTTCACTGTGATGTAATGTACATGTGACAAGTAAAAATCTTTTTTACCCTTTTTACCCTTTAATTCTCTGTAAGAACAGTTTACTGTGGAGAAACGAAAAGCTGCATCAGTCTGCATTTTATATTTAACAATATATATTTTTTTAGCTATTTGCGATTAGCCAGTGAATTACTCGGTTGGATGCCTCCTGGTGCTTTTATAGACACGGTTTCACTGGAGTGTTTTTTAAATGTTTTTTCACAATGATTTCACCTAAATGATATCAAGCTTCTCACCTTGTCCAGTTTGTCCACGGTTGAGCAGATGGTGCGAAATTTTTCATCTGGTACGCCGCACACCGCAGACATACCGTCTAGAATGCGCCGGTCATTTACCTGTAACGCCATGGCAACCAGGTAACACTCAGTAAGTTATATTTTACTGAAATGGTCAGAAAATGTTATTTACAGCGTTATATTATAGTAGACCTTTTGTTATTATATGTAAATATATATGAGTCTAAGTTGTTCAACTTGGGAGGGAAACTAGAGGAATAAATGCAAATATAATTCAGATACTGATTAATTCATTCCAAAGCAAAAACATTAACAAAAATGTAAGTCTATTTCTATTGGGTGGAAATGTTCAAATACATATGCAACACACTGTATGGTACAATCATAATTTGGGGATTGTTTAACTTTTTTAAAGTAATGAACTGCAGTGTTGAGATTCAGCATAAACCTTTCAATTGAAAATTAACAGGTTTGAGAACTGTTGTTGATTGATGATGTGGTGTTGGTTACTAAACAAAATGTTTTTTGTTTAGTCCAGCTCATGCTACATAAGACTGAAGGCAATATGTCCAATTTACACCACCTCTTTTATTTGGAGAAAAAAAGCAATTGCAGGTTTTTTAAAATAATCAACACGTATCGATCTCTTTGTCTGTCTATCACCCCATCTCCAATACTCTCTATCTACAGATTATATACAGTGAGGAAAATAAGTATTTGAACACCCTGCTATTTTGCAAGTTCTCCCACTTAGAAATCATGTAGGGGTCTGAAATTGTCATCGTAAGTGCATGTCCACTGTGAGAGACATAATCTAAAAAAAAAACAAAAAAAACAGAAATCACAATATATGATTTTTAAACTATTTATTTGTATGATACAGCTGCAAATAAGTATTTAAACACCTGTCTATCAGCTAGAATTCTGACCCTCAAAGACCTGTTAGTCTGCCTTTAAAATGTCCACCTCCACTACATTTACTCATCATTCTTCTTCCTCCAAACACGTTTAGTGAAATTATGACCCAAAAGTTTTATTTTGGTCTCATCTGACCACATGACTTCCTCCCATGACTCCTTTTGGATCATCCAAATGGTCATTGGCAAACTTAAGACGTGCCTGGACATGTGCTGGTTTAAGCAGGGGAACCTTCCGTGCCAGGCATGATTTCAAACCATTACCTCTAAATTGCCAAGCAGCTTGGTGAAAAAAGGTCCACAGTTGAAGCAATCATTAGAAAATGGAAGAAGCTAAACATGACTGTCAATCTTCCTTGGACTGGGGCTCCATGCAAGATCTGACCTCGTGGGGTCTCAATGATCCTAAGGAAGGTGAGAAATCAGCCCAGAACTACACAGGAGGAGCTGGTCAATGACCTGAAAAGAGCTTGGACCATCGTTTTCAAGGTTACTGTTGGTAATACACTAAGACGTCATGGTTTGAAATCATGCATGGCACGGAAGGTTCCCCTTCTTAAACCAGCACATGTCCAGGCACGTCTTAAGTTTGCCAATGACCATTTGGATGATCCAAAAGGAGTCATGGGAGGAAGTCATGTGGTCAGATGAGACCAAAATAGAACTTTTGGGTCATAATTCCACTAAACGTGTTTGGAGGAAGAAGAATGATGAGTGCCATCCCAAGAACACCATCCCTACTGTGAAGCATGGGGGTGGTAGCATCATGCTTTGGAGGTGTTTTTCTGCACATGGGACAGGGCGACTGCACTGTATTAAGGAGAGGATGACCGGGGCCACGTATTGCGAGATTTGGGGAAACAACCTCCTTCCCTCAGTTAAAGCATTGAAGATGGGTCGAGGCTGGGTCTTCCAACATGACAATGACCAGAAGCACACAGCCAGGATAACCAAGGAGTGGCTCTGTAAGAAGCATATCAAGGTTCTGGCTTGGCCTAGCCAGTCTCCAGACCTAAACCCAATAGAGAATCTTTGGAGGGAGCTCAAACTCCGTGTCAGCGACAGGCCAGACTGATCTAGAGAAGATCTGTGTGGAGGAGTGGGCCAAAACCCCTCCTGCAGTGTGTGCAAACCTGGTGAAAAACTACAGGAAAAGTTTGACCTCTGTAATTGCAAACAGGGGCCACTGTACCAAATATTAACATTGGGTTTCTCAGGTGTTCAAATACTTATTTGCAGCTGTATCATATTTGCATAGCTGTAACACAAGAGGGGAAAAATTTGCCATTTAACACCGGTTATCTCGGTGCAGCCGCAGAAGAACTCCCTGAAGTGGCGAAAAAATCAAGGCTTACAGCTGCTACAGGTGTTGTATTGTATACTGGTGAATCTCTGCTGTTAGTTAGTGCACATATGCCTTTTGTTGTTAAATGTTATGCGATGAACGGGAGGCGAAAGCCGCGCTTGGCGTAGCGGAACGTGGGCACGATCCGCGGTGCTCTTTGGGAAGAAAAGAGCAGCTGTTGAGAGTGTGCAGCCGCAGAAGAACTCCCTGAAGTGGCGGAAAAATCAAGGCTTACAGCTGCTACAGGTGTTGTATTGTATACTGGTGAATCTCTGCTGTTAGTTAGTGCACATATGCCTTTTGTTGTTAAATGTTATGCGATGAACGGGAGGCGAAAGCCGTGCTTGGCTGCGCGGAACGTGGGATGAGCAGCAAAAGCATAGAATGAACACCGGCAGGTTGGGGGGAATCCGCGGTGCGCTTTGGGAAGAAAAGGCATGTACCGGGATACACATGAGCGATAACAACGACCGCCATGAACCAGCTTCAGAGAAAGCGGCCGAGAAAGCACCTGACACGCTGAAGGGGGCCGAAGGGGGCGTGGCAGGTGGATTCCTGACAGATAAACATGTACTGTATGTATTTTTATAACATGCCTTCATCAAAAAAATCGCAGCAACGCTGTTGTGTAGAATAACCCTTCAAAAACTCGTGCATGCACATTCTCATTTATTAACGCACATCATGTACATAAAGAAATTTCAAGCACGTTAATATATTGCCGCCATTTAGATTTTTGTTTATATCGATCATCGGTTATCTCGATGCTTTCTGGCAACCCCCTAGGACATCAACATAACCAGGTTCCACAAATCTCAACCTCCACCTTACAAAACCTCATCATATATATATATATATGATGAGGTTTTGTAAAGTGGAGGTTGAGATTTCTTAAGACAGATTTGTAGTAAAAAAAACTGTTATTAACAAGGACGAGAACACAGTTCTACTGAAAAACTTAATTCCAGTACATTGTTTAACTTGAAATACATTATTAAACAGAATATCGTTTTTTTTTTTTGTTGTCTTGGTGTAATGTATAGAATTTCGAATATGTGTGAAAAAGAAATTGAATTTTGGCAAAAGAATTCATGCCAAATAAATCTGTATATTTAAGGAGTCTGACCTTAATGCGGAAGTCGCCCAGGTCCAGCTCACGCAGGATCTCATAAACGATGCGCAAACACTCTGCATCAGGAATCATCGGGTCGTACTGTCCTGCGATGTCAAAATCCTATAGCACAGAGGAGAGAGAGGGGTTACAATATCTGAAATCAGTGACAACAACTAAACAGTTTAAACTGATGAAGCAGTGCTTTTAAAAAAAAGCTGTATTTAAATAAATTCCCATGTGGTGTTTGAGATCAGCAGTGTGTTAGGACGTGTATTGTACAGGAAACACTCACACACTGGCAGAACTCCCGGTAGCGGCCCCGGGTCATGACTGGGTTGTCTCTGCGGTACACTTTGCCGATGTGGTAGCGCTTGATGTTCGTGATATTGTTCATGGCCAAGTAGCGAGCAAAAGGAACCTGAAAAGTAACCAGTTAAGAAAACACAACATGCACAACAGTGATGGTAAACAAAAAAAAAGTTTCTATAAATTTGTCATTTCATAATGAGATCACTGATGTTATGTGCTGTTTGTTTTAACACATGAGAATGCGGGATATATTTATTATTTATTAATGATTTAATTATATTATGAGCCCATTTTCATGCTCTGTTTTTATGTTTGTAGAAAGGTTCATTTTACATGGAGTGTTAAGTTGTTTTTTTATCCAGAATCCATTTTAAAAACGATTGATTAATTGGTTATCTGCAAGTACAATCCAACCTAGATATCAGTATCAGTTGATCTCTTCCATAAATATCACATTTTTTAATGTCTTTAGTATTGCAAAATTGCTAAAGCTCCATTTCTAAATAAAGCTGAATTAACACATTACTATAACCACTGTGGATATGAATAAAGCCCACATCTGGTTCCAATCTAAACTTTTATCTAGATTATTTACAATTATAATATTTAACTGGATGTGTTTATGTATAATAGCTAGGGAGCCTTGTATTTTATTTTTAAACGGATTTGAGACCAGGCCATAACGACTTCCTAAATAAAAATTCAACATTTACAGCTAATCAGAGCACAGTGTCAGCATCAATTATTAAACAAGGATATGGTGAGGTCATATCTGAGAGACAGCAGCTCTCCATCCTGGTCCTTCAGGTCGTAGATTAGTTTGAATTCTTCACCATTGATCCCTGTCAATGTTTCCTAAATACAAAAAAAAAGAACAATTTATTTAGACTGTATTATATTCTAATATCGCCAGCATGTGTGGTCTAGTCATACTGTATATTGTACAACAATTATGAATTGAAACAATCATGTATGAAGAAGGGTTAACAGTAGACATTGTACACTAATCAAACATACACTATAAGTATTAGGACACTTGACATTTCTGACCAAAAGTGTTACCAAGAAGTTGAAGTAACACAGTTGTATAGGATTTCTCTGATGTGGTAGCATAAAATTTTTCTTTCACTCGAACTAGGAGACCCAAACCTCCAAAATCTACACGAACATCTCCCCATAAGAGTGGAGATTATAACAGCAAATGGGACTAAATGTGAAACACAATGTTCAAAAAACACATACAAACCTTATGTTTAGGTGTCCATAAACATTTGTCCATATTTGGTGTATTATCTGGTGATCTCCTCTTAGGGAATCTCACACATCTGTGCGAGACGTGCGATTTACATTAAAACCACAAACGAAACACAAAATCTGTTCTGAACACTTTCATGGGTGAAACCTTAAAGTTACAGATTTCTCTCTCTGACTGATTCACAGCACAGAGACTGTTAGCTGCTAAGTGACTAACGGCTAATGCTGTGGATTCCTTAGTTTTATGTCCTGCTTCAAGACTTTCTGTTAAAAGGAGAAAATACTGAAATTTCCACATATCAAGGAAATGAATTGCAAAAAGACAAGCTATTTTATGTTTTGCATTTCCCCCCCCCCTACAGTAGCCGTACCAAAATTTAACCAAACAGTTAACATCCGAGGTACATACAGAACCGTGACTTTAGTGCCTACACATAAATGTTCAGGTCTTCAAAGCTTTGCGTGTGTGTGTGCATACCTTGAGCTCAAAAACAGGGGTGTCGATAGTCACAGCATTATGCCGTTCAAAACAGCTGACAATGACACTTAGCACCTTCTCTCTTATCATCATCTGTTTGGAACTGACATCCCTGGTCCCCTATACACACAAACATTTACAACATCAAATATACCATCTAACCAGAGTATATCACTACTGTACATTAACACACACACACTCTCTTGCTCCTACCTTCGCTGTCTTTAGGACAAAATTTTGTTTGGCATAATTGATCTGTGAGGAAAAATAAAACTTAATGAATACAAATAATAATTACATTTATAATTGTGAGACTTCAAGAACAAGGACAGAAGTAGGATATCAAGGCATCCAGAGTTTATTGTCATATGTACCGGAAACATTGTGGACATAAAGAAAAATCAGAAAGATGCAGGACTTGAAATAACAGGTTAATGAAATGATTGTAGTGAAAATGCAAGTATGTGCAGACAGAAAGTGTACAATATAATAGTACACTTGGTGGTAAAAAAAATTGGTGGTACTTTTGTGATCACTAATTTTTCCCACAAAATAAAATATGCAGATGTGAAGGACTGATTGAAGTACATTGGACAATTTCACAAAATACTACGGGACATTTAAGCATTTTCTTACACATTCAATTATATCTGTTGTATATGATCTGGGAAACTGATAAAGGAAGATGACCACGTTTGGTCCTGACCAAAGACTCAGGTCTTAAGCAGAAGCCAGCTGAAGTAGGAACCTTTGTTTATTTTGACAAGGTGACGCATACTGAGGTTAATCTAGATGCAAATCCTGTAGGCATCCGAGCCGTGTTGATTCAAAAACAGTACAAAATAAAAAAGTCCCCATGTGTAATTTCAGTTTAACTGAATGTGAGCAAAAATACTCACAGACGGAGCGTGAATCGTTGTCTTTAAAATCAACATGTGAGAGACTTCTCGTGAGATCCATAAATATATGGAAAAAGTTTGACTTGATCAGAGTATAAATCGCTTGAAACTATCTATGGCCTGCGGTCAAATCCATGTGCTCGCATAGAGAGGAGGGTTTTAAGACTACAACAGTATGATTTTCGAGTTTTCTACATTCCCGGCAAACAAAACACAACAGACCTGCTTTCACAACTTGTCTGTGGAAAGAATAGACAACACACATATAAGTATAAAGCTGAAGAATATATGAGATCTGTGGCTGGGAATGCTACTTCAAGAGCAGCACCAAACAGAACCTTGAAAGTAAAGTATGATGGTCATGGAAAAGGACACAGAGAGGCATGTCATTTCATGTCACTAATGTAAATTAGGTTCTGTTTAATGCCTACTATGCCCAAATGTCCTTCATGAGCTTGGTTTAGAGCTCTCACTCAGAGTGATTGTGGTAATAAATGCATGTACCTCTGTATTCCAACTGTCCGATAAAAATTAAGTCCTTGGCAGTGGGAGTGTATGACTTCTTATTCTTTCGGCTTCTCCCATTAGGGGTCGCCCCGCGGATCATCCTCGCGATCCACATATTTGATTTGGCACATGATTTATGCTGGATGCCCTTCTTAACGCAACCTTCCCCATTTACCCGGGTTTGGGACCAGCACTGAGCGTGCAAAGGCTTGAGCAGCCCTAATTAATGTGTATGACTTGTATTCATCAAAGCAACCAGTCTACATGGCGTGTCTGACTTTCATTAATTCATCATCTGCTGCCAATGCTTCCTCCACAATTCTTTGTAAATGGCCTAGACTGGAACAAGGAGCTCAGAAGAAGCAGAAGGCCAACCTGAATGTGGTTGTTAGTTTGTCCGTCATTTTCTGTCTCATCAGGACTTGATCTCCTACTTCCAGCTGTGAATTCTTTGTCCCGCAGAAGTAACCGGCTTAAAACTTTTTAAAACTACTGCGGGACAAAGAATTCACAGCTGGAAGTCCTGCTGTGATCTGAACTCAATAAGTTCTTAGATTAAAATGGAAATAGAAGAGAAATATTCAGATTTAACAGAGAAAGAAAAACAAATATTTGCTTTTGCAAAACATCACTTTTGTGTTTTTAGTGACATGATGATATGCTGAATATGAAAGTTGAATGTTCACAATGTTCTCTGAGTAGTTCATAAAATGTGTGTGTAACTCTAGCAAAGGGGAGATGTGTATCAGGGGAGATGCGTGTGACGTCATTAGGTATGCAGGGGTGATGAGGAAAGATGGCAGCTGAGTTCACAAATACTGTCACGTGTCTGATTGAATTCGGTGTATTTAGTATTTAGCAAAGACACGCCCATCACCTATTAGTCAATTTTTTTCCTTCCCTGATTATTTATTACCCTCTCCACCTGAAACTGCCCCAGCAATCTTTCCAGCTCGACTACCCGCTCTCTCTCACCCACATCTTTACAAGTCATCAATACACTTCCAATTATTTAGCATCCTTGCTGCCTTTCTCTTACCAGTCGCTTTCTTTAATTCCAATCTAGGCAGATTTACACCTTTTATTTCGCCTTCTTTCTGAAACTTAATAACTAAAAACTTAATAACTTAATAAACCCCAATGTACACACATCACTTTTTCATCCACTCCAACCCGAATTACTACTTGTACCTAATGTCCTTCCTTTTCTAATCCTGATTTTCATTTTAACTCCCTACCTGCTTTCCCTTTCCACCTTTCTCCTTCTTTCGACGTGTTTCCTCTCCTTCCATTTTTGCCAATGCTTCGCTGCGTGTAATAAGAAAATCTCATGCCGCTCTACTTATATACTCGGTCATTTGTTGTTAAACGTTGCTTAGCGACACTGTGAAGACCCCCCACCCCCGTCTCGCGCACGCGCACAGAACTCTCTTGCATAGACACACGGTCGCTGTGCCTTGACCGAGCATGGTCCTTCGAGCTAGATAATCGGTAGGTGGCGGTATTGCACCTTTTCGTTGGTCTGCCAAACCGCCATAAAACAACACAAGAACAGAACAGAAGTAGTGGCTGAAACCATCTTTTAAATTCAGGTGAACATGTACAGTATCAATCACAACAGTATGGCCAGAAATACATGAGTGGGATCTTTTCTTTTCTTTTTATTGATACATGTTGAAGCAAATGTTAAAAAAATCTGATGTTTACCAACAAATACATCAATTTACATACAAGTTACAGGTAGTCGTTGACTTCCACAATTGGACCACGACCACAATTGGGACCGACAGATCGGTCGTAACACGATTTCGTCGTGAGTAGGCAATATGTACAGTACTGTGAAATTATGACGGAAGCCGGTACGCACTGTCGTACGCTGCAGCTAGCGATTGTGGTCGTAAAGTCGACAGCTCGTAAGTCGACGACTACCTATATTTTGTTAAACTAAATAAAAGCAATACCAGACACCTGTAATGTAACAGAACATTTATTTGGGGTCACTGATTATGGCTGTGATGTCTGCTTCTTCATTTCTTTCACTTTTTGGTTTCTTCCACGGGTTCTGCCCTGGAAACATCCACCTGTGTAGGTACACACATTCACATTATTTTACAGCATTTAGCATACGCCCAAATCCAAAGTGACTTATAATTATTTATCTTATTCATACAACAATGCTGTTGAGTCTTAAGGGCCTTGAGCAAGGGCCCAGAATTTCAACATTTTAACCACAGAGTTACCGACTTAATGATGTGTACAGGCAGAATATGAGAGACATTTCTTTTCAAATACTCTGGAGTTTGATAATAAAAAAGGGTATTTTGTAACATGTTCTCTGCATTCACAAGACCAGAACTGAACTAAATAAACAGTGCTATATTTGTGCTACACCTTGAGAACACCGTTTCCACTGAGGCCTCTACAATGGTGTCAATATTGGACTTCACCTGACAGTAAGTGACTGCCTCTGAATCGGTAGTCTTTTTTCTTTGGTTTCACCAAGCCATTTATTACAGCTTTTTTGCTTTGACAAAAAAAAGACAAAAACCGTTGCTTTGGAGCATTTTTCGAATCATCCTTAAATACTTGCAAACCAGTAAATGCATTCTCAAAACAATTTATACAAACAGCACAACACATTTTGTGCAAAAGCATGTACATTTTCCAAAATGCTTAGTACATCCTGTTAATGAAAATATCACCATCAGAACGTCAAGTCCTTTTGTCATTGTTTACATTAAAGTTGATCAAAATGTTTAGTCATGTCAGTATGATGGTGCACAGTCAGTATTTGAAAACACACAAGGTTGAGTTTGATTGCATATTTGATTTATAGTGGAAGCGACCGGACAGGATTCAGTCTTTTACTGTACTGTAACAGTGTCTGTTTCTTGGTTGTTCATCCATTTTAAGAAATTATGAGATTAAGATTTATTTCTAATCTGAGAAATGCTCCAAAGCAACTGAAAAACCTTCTTTCTGCAGTAACACAGTTGAGTAGTCAGGGTGGGGTTCTTCTCATACAGCACTTCGGCCTGCAAAGCAAATAAATCGAAAATAATTAAACAGGACCAAAATGGCATACACATGCTCTCCCGGAGCAGAGGTTCTCTGTGGAAGAAGCCATTAGAACCTGAGTTTCTGTGGTGTGGAGTGTGTCTGCAGACACCTGGAAAGTGCCAGAGCATAAATTTTCATAAATTTGTGTCATTCATTCATTAGTTCATTCAAGTGCTTTATGCTGGTCAGCATCAAACTAAATCCTTAGCTTATCACAGGAATACTGGATACAAGGTGAGAATACACTCTGGATGAGCTGATAGTCCATGACAATGATAATATTTTAGTAGTGTGTTAGACACATGATCAGCCTGTATTTCAAAAGGTGTAATGTTTGTGTGACAATATTTAAATAAATACTGCACATGTGAACACAACCTTAAATCCAACCCTGACATCTTTGCTAGTATATATTGTATATAGATTTCCGATATGGATTATTTCGCATGGATTCTTTCGAATTTCTCTTAAAAGCAGAAAATCCTAACAATTCCACACATCATTAAAATTTAATAAGTGTATTGGAATAATTAGATTTATTGTATTTCATTTATATACATTTTATTTTTATTGAATATTTTACAAATTATTAAACCAAGTCAGCATTTAATTTAAAATTGTTTCAAACTGTTGTTCACAAAAAGAGGTTGGTGAAACAGTATTGGGATCATCAGAGAGATGAGAAATGTAGGCAGGAGTACAAGGAGGTGTGGAAGTAGGTGAAGTGGGATGTAGCAAAAGCAAAGGAAAGGGCTAAGGAAGGAGAAAAGTATTTGTAACGATTGCCCACAGAGGGACCAAGCTGGGAAAGATGTGCTGCACATTAGAGCAATAAAGGATAGAGATGGATATGTGTTGACTAGTGAGGAGAGTGTGTTGAGAAGGTAAAAGGAGTAGCTGATGAACGAGGAAAATGATTAAAAGAGAAGGTTGGATGGTGTGGCGGTGGTGAAGCAGGAAGTGGATAGAATTAATAAGTGAGAGCAGTGATTAAGAGGATGAAGAGTGGAGTCAGTAGGACCAAATGACATACTGGTAAAAGCATGGAGATGTTTAAGAGAGACAGCAGTGGAGTTTTAACCAGATTGTTTAACAAAATTTTGGAAGCTGAGTGGATGCCTGAGGAATGGAGAAGGAGTGTGCTGATACTGTTTTTTTAGAATAAGGAAGATGTGCAGACCCGTAACTACAGGGGAATAAAGTTAATCTGTCACACCATTAAATTATGAAAAAGAGTAGTGAAAGCCAGGCTAAGAGAAGAGGTGACCTCTCGTGAGCAACAGTATGGTTTCATGACAAGGAAGAGCACCACAGACGCATTATTTGCTTTGAGAATGTTAATGGAGAAGTATAAAGAAGGTCAGAAGTAGTTGAATTGTGTGTTTGTGAATTTAGAGAAAGCCAAGACAAAGTGCCAAGAGAGGAGTTGTGGTATTGTATTAAGAAGTCTGGTGTGTCAGAGAAGTATGTGAGGGTGGTGCAGGACATGTATGAGGACAGTGTGACAGCAGTGAAGTGTGCAGTGTGCAGACTGGTTTAAGGTGGAGATTGGACTGCATCAAGGATTGGCTCTGAGCCCTTTCCTGTTTGCAGTGGTGATGACAGGTTGACGGAAGAGGTCAGACAGAAGTCTCTGTGGACTACGATCTTTGCGGATGATATTGTTATTTGTGGTAAGAGTAGGGAGCAGGTTGAGAAAAGCTTGGAGAGGTGGAGGTACATGCTGGAGAGAAGGGGAATGAAAGTCAGCAGGAGTAAGACAGAGTACATGTGTGTACAACCGAGTGGTGCAATTGCAGAATAAGAGGTGTAGAAGGTGGAGGAGTTTAGGTACCTGGGGTCAACAGTGCAAAGTAATGTAGAGTGTGTTAGAGAAGTGAAGAAAAGGAGGAGGTCTATGGATGTGGTGAGGGAAGACATGCAGGCCAGACAAGCTATTGTTTTACAGTCATGGCCATTCATATTGATGTCCAGTCATTCGAATCACACCGCCACACACACACACACACACACACACACACACGTAAAATAGGCTCAGATTTTTCATCCCCATGCAGATCACAAAGTCGCTGTTGTTACTCCGCCCCCAAAAATATTTTACTCATCGCTGCTTTGTGTAAATCTCAGATAAAAAAAGTTATTTGTTTGTCTATTTTTTTCTTTGTTTTCTTATTTTGTAAAAAAAAAAAAAAAAGCCCAGTTAGCGCGAGCTGAAAACAGCTGAGACCTACATCCACTTCCTGCTTGGTGCATCACAGTGCACATGCTCCTCTCTTTGACCACTAAGAGCTTCTAGAGAGGGAATAAATCCTCCTATATATCTTTAGAATCCTGCCCTCATTGGCTACATTTTCCGTCAATTATTGTGTTTCTATAATGCTACTGGCTGAAAATAAAATGCTTAAAATGATAGGTGGTGCATAACAGGTCACTACACCTGCATATAGAGTGAGTATTCAAGCCCAAGATTCTTCCTTTCTTTGACTTTTTAGAGAACTGAAGCATTATGCTAAGGAACAAAGCTCAAATCCAGGTATCATCTCTTTTCTACCTGAGATATGGTCATCCCAGAAAAAGCCGCGCAGGGGACAGAGCCACGGTGAAGTCCAGTTTTACACCAGACTCTGTGACCGTTGTATGTTGTGACCCTAGAGGGCGCTGTTGCTTAAATACAGCTTAAAATAGATAGTCTAGAGAAGTTCGCTACGCAAACAGCGTAAATGCAAACGCCGACGTCCACTGTTCATTAAATGTCTGTGCGAGAACGCGCCTAGCGCCGTGCACGTTACCTTGAACGCGCGTGGAGAACAGTGCACTAATTTACAGTACTTAAAAAAAAAAAACAAAGCTAATTAAATACTTTTGCCTTCTCTATTTTTATGACTGCTTTTTTTTTTAAGAAAAAAGTTTAGGAGCAGGTCATCACCCGCAATTTAATTCTTCAAAATAGTTCTATCGTTCCCTCTCCTCTCCTTTTTCTCATCTCTTCTGGTCTTTCTGTTTTTTTTTTTTATAACGAGCTGTAATATGTAAAGAAAGAATATCACTGTGCTGTAATGTACACATTAAAAATTCTTTCTGGACGTTATCCTGTTTTTTTCCTGCATACTTTCAACCTAACCGACAGATGGCAGTAATGTGTCTTTTCCTATGGGAACAGCACACCACCGAAAAAGAGAACCGTGGGTCATGGGTTGTCAGTTAGCCTGAAGCCCCACCAACATAAACACGGTGTAGAAATCATTTAAATGTCGGGAAGTTTTACTGTTCCTTGATCAGATTCCCACACACGGGTAAGTAACTGATCATGAACAGTTCGGTTCTGCAGTTTTGCCATACTGATTTTGAGTAAAGAAGTGTTTAAGGAACCAGCTAGCCGTTAGCTGCACCGGGCTAAAGACCAGTCAGTGCCGTAGCGTTAGTATTATAATTATATTTACATTAAACTCGCAATGTCACCTTTTACAACAGGCTTTGAAGAGTTTGTGTAGTACATATAGTACTGCTGTTGCTTTTTACAGCAATATGAGGTAATAAGACTGACATGGAGGCTATTGAAGCTCTTCATGTCCTCCTTTGGCTCGAAAAAAATACAAAAAATAGAAAAAAAAAAGTACACTGTGTGTATGAGAAGCCTTTAAAAACAATTTAACTTTTTTGACATTTCATTTTATTTTGCATTTCACAGTACACCTTACTACTCAAATGACTATGACTTCTATACTATTCTATATTTATGTTTAGATAGAGAGAGAGACTGTCAATAGTTTTTTGATTTTTGAGACACATGCATGTCCTTTTTTATATGCAACAAAAAAGATCACTTTTTTAAAATTATTTTTTTTATTGCTTTAAACTTTTTCCACTTAAAAATCCTTCCCTTCATTAACCCCCATGAATAACAGCTTTGCATATTCTTGGCATTGGGACATTTTGTTTTTTGATTCAAATTGTATAACGCAACCTGGAAAAACTATCACTACTGAATTTTTGCAGGATCCTGCGATCAACTATCGTCGCTGATTAATCGGCAAAACCGATGAATCTGTTGACCTCAAATTATCGGTACTGGTAGAAATCTGAAACAGTGTTTTGAGTTAAATGATCTGATTTTGATAATGCTGTACATTCCTGAAGAGTGTATCCTTCAGGACTTTTTACATGTCCTGTTTTACATACCAGTACATTTTACCTGTCAGGAAAATAAAGCTGATTTTGATTCTAAGACTAAATGCCATGTCACCCTTCTTTTGGAGGTGTGCAGGAATGTTGATCCACTCACAAAGAAATTATGAACAATCTAACCAGCACATGTAGTTATTTTTTTTTGTGATATTGACTAACAAATGTAGTAATTTTTTAAAATAGTAATGATCTAGTAATGTTCTAGTTATTTAGGGTCTTTGTTCATCTTAGCTGTAGGTTGAAGCAGCAGCTCCTTGAGGAAAATGAGTCCGACACAGTGGGAGCTCTACTGGTAGAAATCTGAAACAGTGTTTTGAGTTAAATGATCTGATTTTGATAATGCTGTACATTCCTGAAGAGTGCATCCTCCAGGACTTTTTACATGTCCTGTTTTACATACCAGTACATTTTACCTGTCAGGAAAATAAAGCTGCGAACAATCTAACCAGCACATGTAGTTATTTTTTTTGTGATATTGTCTAACAAATGTAGTGATTTTTTAAAATAGCAATGATCTAGTAATGTTCTAGTAATTTAGGGTCTTTGTTCATCTTAGCTGTAGGTTGAAGCAGCAGCTCCTTGAGGAAAATGAGTCCGACACAGTGGGAGCTCCCGCCCGAGTTGTGCTGCAGGCCAATGGCCTTTGTGGCTCTGACAGGCCTCGACGTCATCTACAACGCCATCCATCGTGCCATCTGGGACGCCTTCTGCGCCAACCGACGGGCCGACAGAGTGCCCATTTCATTTAAAGTGCTTCCAGGAGACCACGAGTACCCGAAATGCAGAACCAAGGTAAAAAGTGACTGAATCAATCTTACGGTCCCCTTGATAGAAGATCTCAAAGCTGACTTTATGCGCTGATGTATTTAAACAGAGAACCTCTTATGAGTGGTACATCCCTAAGGGTATTCTGAAGACAGGCTGGATGAATAAGCACCTAAACCTTGTGCCTGCACTGGTGGTGCTGTTTTACGAGTTGGACTGGGACGACCCTCAGTGGAAGGAGAAGCAGTCCGAGTGCGCCACCAAAGTGGAGATCGTCAGGTAGCTGTGAATAGGATGTGGATTCGGGGCATATTGCTGCCTGATCATTCCTTTTTTCTTATTAAATGCTGGTAAAAGATGTTGTAATATTTTAGCAAAAAAAGAGAACCGTGACAGTATTATTTGATATCATTATTATATTGTCCTGATGCCAATCATTACCCCTAACCACAGCTGAAATTGTGTGTTATATGGTGAATTTTAGTGAAAAAGGTCTTATTTCTGGGCCAGAAAGGTTTAATCAGGCAATTGGTGTTAAATTGTTAAAATCCCAGTTTTTTTTTAATACCTTTTAAAATCATCTAATCAGTTCCAGTATTTGTGGGGAAATAAAAATTACAAACTGCACCTTTAAACTTTGTGTGTTCCCAGTACATACTGTAACTCTTTTCATTAATAATAGCACATTAATCTTATTTTGTTTTGTTTTTCTACTATATAGGACAAGTCTACAGGGCAGAAACACTAAAGTTGCGGTTGTTTTAATCCAGAAGAAAACTCCTCTACCACCTGGTATGGCTAAATTACATTACATTTTAAAGAGCTATAAATCAGACACCAAAACTAACACGGGGAAGCTTTTTTTTTTCTTTTTCTTTCTACATGTACCCCGTGAGAGGGCCCTAACTACAACACAGGTCTTTTTTTTTTTTGTTACACCGACATGCTGAATTCAAAAATAAAGGCTACAAATCAGTTGGCTGTCCTGCGATCTGTAACATCTGGTGGAGTGAATCATTTGAATCAGTGTACTAAAGCACAGAATATCGTGAACATCTGTATACACATTCTGAAGGGCCAAATATCTGCCAGGGCTGTATTACACTTACTGAAACGCCTGATTTGTCACATCTGTATACACATACTGACCTACCAACTATTCATCACATCTGTATACACGTACTGAAACGCCTAATTTGTCACATCTGTATACACGTACTGACCTACCAAATATTCATCACATCTGTATACATGTAATGAAATGCGTAATTTGTCACATCTGTATACACGTACTGACCTACCAAATATTCATCACATCTGTATACATGTAATGAAATGCGTAATTTGTCACATCTGTATACACATACTGACCTACCAAATATTCATCACATCTGTATACATGTAATGAAATGCGTAATTTGTCACATCTGTATACACGTACTGAAACGCCTAATTTGTCACATCTGTATACACATACTGACCTACCAAATATTCATCACATCTGTATACACGTACTGAAACGCCTAATTTGTCACATCTGTATACACGTACTGACCTACCAAATATTCATCACATCTGTATACACGTACTAAAACGCCTAATTTGTGCCACATCTGCATACATGTACCGAAGGGCCAAATATCTTTCCTATCTGTATACACACAATTAAGGCACACATCCTGAATGATCAAATATCCAAGGAACAAAAACAGCTCTGCGATCACTTGACTTTAATCTAATAATTGTTTTATATAATCTACAAGCAGTTTAGTTTATATGGTCCGTGTCATACATTGCTGATTGCTGATACTCATCCGTTTGCGGGTTGCTGTTCTGTTAGGTGAGGATGTGGTGGCGTCAGAGAGAGCTGCGGCTCTGTGTAATGCCTGCGATCTCTCAGCAAAGTCCCTGTTTGTCCTCCCTCACACCGATCACCTGGTGGGCTACATCATCAGGTCAGATCTGAATTATTGTACAGGAATGAGAGAATGTTATATTATTGCAAATGTTTGTTGTGTTGTTTTTTGTTGTGTAGTTTGATATTTATGTTTTTTGCTCCATGTGCACGCGTGTAGGTTGGAGAACGCGTTTTACGAGCACGCGCAGACCTATTACTACAACGAGATTCGGAGAGTGAAGTCTCACAAAGAGTTCCTCAATAAAACCACTCATCAGGTACTCGCTGGATGTTAGAAGAGCCACCACGACTCACTTTGAGCTCCAAATCAGTCTGCTCTGTTTCTGTTTGGTCAGTGTTAGAGGGTTGTTCCTGCACATAGGATTTGCTCTTTAAAGGTCTCATAGCTATGTGGCATTATCTGGATTAGAGTAATATAATTATCAATATAAGATCTATATATCTGATATGTGATAAGGCTTTTATAACACTTGAATGAAAGGTTAACTAGTGATGGAAAATGATGTGGATTTGAGCTTCATTTGTGACTTGGTTATTAGCAGCCACAAGGAACGTGACTGTTCCTCATTTTGTAAGATGCTAGATTGGGAGAATAATAGGTGTTTGATGCTAGTAGTTGGTTTTCTTTTGGAAACATTTTGCATGTGTTTTTATCTTTTTTTGTAGGTTTACATCTAAAAACATGTGACTGCTTGTCTGACTTCTTTGTTAGCAGCCACAATAAACCTGATATATCCCAAAAATAACCACTCTATAATTTTTAGCTACATTGTAAATGTTGACAAATTGACTGAAATATTTTTAATTTATTAAAACATTAATCTCCTCATATACACTCTAATAATTTTTGATTGTTTGGGAGCTAATTGTAGATGCCTGTTGTTATTTCTCTTGTGAAATTTGGTCACTTCATGTGGGATTAAATGTAAAACATGCGGCGTAGGATGAGGGGAAAAAATGCATCACTGCTTTGCGCAATGTAGACACTAGGGGGCACAAGGGGTTTTCAAATTACTATGGCATTATTATGTAGTTTCCTGTATGGTGCAACATGTAATTGATTATATATTGGTTTAATTTTATACTGCGTCCTCTTTTTGTTTAATAATTCTATAACTGATTTTTGGAACTGAACTGCAAAAAAAAGTCAGATTTCTATTGGAATTTTTACTCCTGTAAATTTATCGGGGATTAAAAAGCTTTAAATGACTCTCGTTGCTGGTTTTCTCACCTGTTTGTTTCTTAGCTGCTGTTTGTGAGGCACCAGTTTAAAACTGGCTTCTTCAGCGAGCTCAAACAGGACACACAGAATGCTCTCAAGTACGTTACATGCTATTTTCACTGTAATAGGACTTTTTGAGAAACAATACACACAAACTTTTTTATATTAATATTTTCTCTTGAACAGATACTATAAAACAGCATACAGTCTCATCCACGAGCTCCGAGCCCATGAGACCAACATGCTGGAGATCAAGACTTTGGCTGGGTTCATCAATTATAAGGTGTGTTTTCAGAATCGTCATCAGCTTTTATTTCCAGTGATATCGTTTGATTTGAATTAATAGAATGACGATAAAATGGGGAACAGGGTGTAGTGTAATCTAACAAACAACAAATATAAATAGCTTCATAAAAAAAGTTATATAAATAGTTTCATATTCAGTACAGTGACCACTTCTTCCTGCTACTCTGCTTTTTACTTCCTTCCCTTTTGAATATGAATAAAAAAAGAAACAAAATATTAACAAACGTTTCATATTATTTGAGTTTGACTTTTTGTGTAAATGACGAACATGGATATGAACAAGGAACTTATCAGAGTGTAGAACATCATCTGAAACGATATCTTATAAAAAACATATTATAAATGATTTTTGTTACTGAACAAATACGTATAAATCTGCAATGTAAACGCTGCAGCTGAGTTATCATAACTTCTCTAGCTAAGAAATACACACACCATTTAAATCAATGTCCATATAAAGAGGTTTTTCCTCATAAGGTATTTTCTCTTTAGATTATTATGGAAATTGGAAATGGCAGGTTTTAACGTTGTTTCTTTTACAGCCAAATCACCCCATCATGTCTGCAGAAAGTACTGCAAATATACTACTGCATAATGAGTTGTAGCTTGTCCTAACTTTTTGGTGTGGGTAAAGCGTTTTCTGCCAGTAATACAATGTATGGTCAAAAGTTTGTGGACTTCTTGATACAAGTGTTTTGTTTATTTATTTATTTTTAAACGCCATTTCACATTTAGTTCCCACTTGCTGTTATAATCACCTCAAATTGTTTTAGGAAGATGTTCTAGATTTTGCAGTGTGCTTGTAAAGATTTGTTCTCATTCACCCACATTTAAAGCATACCTTCATAGAGCTGGCTTTGGGCACAGGGGCAATGTCATGCTGGAACAGGTTTGGATTTTTAGGTGTGTCCCAGTACTTTTGGATTTTTAGGTGTGTCCCAGTACTTTTGTCCTTATTGCGTATGTAAACCGAGGATTTAAATTCAAAGAAAATCTCATATATTGCACTGCAACAGTGTTTTGCTAAAGTATGATATATTTCAGGTTATAGAAAAGAACAATATGTTACAAACTGCAGCTTAAACAAAATGTAAATAAATAAAGGCATCAGTAATAATATTTGAGTATTTTTGAGAAGAAACAAAACAATTAGGACTACAGCATTAAAAATATAATCTTGATTACCATTTGCCCATCATGCGTTTGAAGTAAAAAAAAACCCACATACAACATTTTGTGCACCAGTACTGGCCACATGTCATGTTTCCGGCCAAAAAAACAAAAAAAACGCACACACACACACACACACACACACACACACAATTGTGAAACCGATGTTGATCTCACCTCTCTCTCCCACGGGCGTCTCACTTCAGATCTGCAGGCTGTGTTTTCAGCACAACACCCCACTGGATGCCATCGCTCAGTTCAGGAAACACATTGACTTGTGCAAGAAGAAGATCGGGAGTGCTGAGCTGGCCTTCGAACATACCGCCTGGATGTCTAAGCAGTAAGAGACCATTGTTTTTTTTTTTGTTTTTTTGTTTTTTCTTCCTCTGTTTTTCTGAAGTGTTTTCGCAGCAACAAGATCGCCTTACTGCTAGCTGAGAGCATATGATGTAGTGTTCATGCAGCATTTATAATTTTAACGGGTTTAGGGTTGGTTTCCGTAACGTCTTATTGTATAGTGTTGCAGTTCGTAATCATGGAAATCTTTAAAATCGCAGTCGTTTTTACATTTGACTTGTGTGTGTGTGTGTGTGTGTGTGTGTGTGTGTTGTTGTTCCCTTTTCCCTCCCCCCTCCCTCTACAGGTTCCAGTCATTTGGTGATCTGTTTGATGAGGCAATTAAACTGGGCCTCACAGCCATCCAGACACAGAACCCTGGTTTCTACTACCAGCAGGCTGCTTGTTACGCCCAGGAACGCAAGCAGCAAGCCGCCCAACTCTGTAACCATGAGGTAGAGCGACTAAAACACACTCCCAACTCTGTACCTCTTTCTCTCTCTCACTCTCTCTGTCACTCTGTATCTTATCATGCACTCACTTTACTTTCTAAGCAGCTTGCTCACCATGACAAAGCAAACTTATTCCTCATATATATATATATATTCACTATATTCGATTTTATGTTGCAGCCTGATACTGCAATCGTTTAAATAGATTGATTTTTCCTTATTAATCTACAATTAGTGCACTATAATGACAAAGTGAAAACAGACTTCTAGAATTCTCTGTACTTGTTTTTAAAATTGAAAAACCTGAAATATTAAATGTGCATAAGTATTCAGACTATTTACTACATTTACTATTTACCATTTAATACAGTTCTTTGTTGAAGCACCTCTTCTTTTTGGGTATGGTGCAAGCTTTGCACAGCTGGATTGGGGAATTCTGAAATTCTTCTTTGCAAATCCTCTCAAGATCGGTCAGGTTGGATGGGGACTTTCAGGTCTCTTCGGAGATGTTCGAAAGGGTTCAAGTACGGGCTCAGGCTGGGCCACTCTAGGACCTAAGGCACTCCTGTGTTGTCTTAACTGTGCACTTAGGGTTGTTGTTGTCATGTAGAAAAGTGAACCTTCAGCCCAGACCAAAGTCCTGAGCACTGTGTAACAGGTTTTTATTTAGAATATCTCTGTATGTTGCTTAATACAGCTTTCCCTCGACCCTGACCATTCTCCCAGTCCTGTCCTCCAGACATGACATGTGGAATTGAGGCCATACAGTTCAATCTTGTTTTCATCAGACCAGAGAATCTTGTTCCACAAAGTCTGAGAGTCCTCCAAGTGCTTTATTTTTAATTTTTTTGCAAACTCCAAGCATGGGTTGTGCACTGAGGAGAGGCTTCTCTCTAGCCACTCTGCCATAAAGCCCAGATTGGTGGAAGGCGCATTTAAGTTGTAATGGAACTTTGTCCCATCTCCACACAGTATCTCTGTAGCTCAGTCAGAGTGACCATTGTGTTCTTGGTCACCTTTCTTTCTAAGGCTTGTCTCCCCTGATAGCTCAGTTTGGCTGTGTGACCAGATCTAGGAAGAATCCTGGATATGCTTTCTTCCATTTGAGAATTATTGAGGCCACTTCAGTCTGTGGTTTGCCCCAGCTCATGAAGTCTGCAAACAGTTCATTTGACCTCATGGCTTGGATTTTGCTTTGGTATAGATTCACATGTCGGGTCCATTTTCCCTATTAATAAAAATGCACATTGTTTTTTTTTGTCCAAATGATCAAATCCACTGATGTGAAATCCAGTAGTCTCGTATTAA
Source organism: Silurus asotus (assembly GCA_024362625.1). Classification (NCBI taxonomy): domain Eukaryota; kingdom Metazoa; phylum Chordata; class Actinopteri; order Siluriformes; family Siluridae; genus Silurus; species Silurus asotus. Next base: position 63,041 of record MU551526.1, read on the forward strand.
TCTCTTTACATGACCACTTGTATACTTGTCTAATGTACAGTCATACAGCACCTATTTACCGCACTGCACTCTCACCCTGTATTGTACCACACTCTCTGTGTATAAGAAGACATTCTTTAAAACTCATCTCTCTTCTGGCACCTAGCCGGTGGAACAAACTTGCACTTTCAAACAACTCTTTTATTTTTTGTTAGGAGTGACGAGGATGGACAGAATTAGAAACGAGTTTATTAGAAGGACAGTGCATGTAGGACATTTTGGGGACAAAGTGAGAGAGGCCCAATTGAGATATTTTGGAAATGTGCAGAGGAGGGACATGGGGTATATCAGTAGGAGAATACTGAGGATGGAGCCACCAGGAAGTAGGAAAAGAGGAAGACTAAAGAGGAGGTTTATGGATGTGGTGAGGGAAGACATGCAGGTAGTTGGATTCAAAGAGGCAGATGTAGAGGACAGGGTAGTATGGAGACAGATGATCTGCTGTGGCGCCCCCTAATGGGAGCAGCAGAAAGAAGTCGCATTAGAATATATTTCTTGATGAAAATGTTGTTTTACTTTTTTAACTCTCTCTGTTTAAGGCTGTCATATGTGTAAATGTAAACTGTTTGATATTTCTGTCAGTTTGGACACTGGATCTGTTTTAGTGCATTATTTTTGAACATATATTTGTGAAGAATGTACAGACAGTATAGTAATGCTGTTGTTTTTTGTTACTTGTGATCCTTATTGTAGCCCAGCGTAGGTTTCCCCACATTGGACCCTTCGGAGACAAACACCGGAGCTCTGGATTTTTATGGACAGAGACAATGGAGACAAGGCCATCAGAGTGAGTGTCTAAACCTGATGTACTTCAGTTTGATGGTGCTAAGTGAGCAGCATTGTTCACATACAAATCTTCTGCAAGTCTGGGAATTAGATCCAACATTCAATAGATCATATTAGCCTCCCAGGCTTACTCGGTTTCCTTCTAAGAGTAGTGTGAGAGTAGTATTGTGTAGTGTGACATGTGCGCTACTGTCCACTATTGACGCTGGTGTTCCTCCAACGCCATCATTTCTGAGGGAGTGCACAAGCATCAAGACAAATGATCTCAGGATATGTGAGGCAGCCATTATGTACACGCATACACACTGCCTATGTTTAATGAAAAATTGCACATTTATTGTAGCATGTACAGGCTTTAAGGTCTAGGATAGAAAACTGTATGAATAATTCTGCACTTTTGCACCACATCTGTACATACAGGTTTTCAGTATTCCTGCATGGTCTTTTTTTATAGGTATTGATCCACCTGATGCAGAGAAAGAAAAACAGGGCGTTCTCACTCTCCAGCTAAAGGAGAAGGACGTACTGCATTCGGTCAGCCTCTTTTTACTTCCACATTTATCACCTGTTAAAAAAAACTACTTTTCACACTCGAGCCATTTGATGATGTTCCTGTTTCTTGTCGTTGCATGGGTTCTTTTCGTTACATTTCTTCTGCTCTTTCATTAATCGCACAATTTCATTTTACATCTCTTTGAAATAAATTCTGCTCTGGTGACGTTTTCTGTTTAATTGTGCAGAGACCATTTTTCACACTCAACTTTCACACGCAAACTGTTAAAAAGAAAATAAGTGATTATCTTCTAGTGGGTAAAATGAAGTGTTTTGTTAGGGCCTGCCTTAAATTATAATAATATTGTATTTTCCTATTGTATTTATTTTGTAATAATATTTAATTATTTATATATTTAATTATTATATATATTTTTTTTTTATTCAGTATGATTATATATGAAAACATGTCCATTCATAATTTTAGCTTTTGTACTGAATGGTTATAAAGGATTGTATGTGTGTGTATGTGTGTGTGTGTGTGTGTGTGTGTGTGTGTGTGTTTTCACAGGAGTTGATCATTGCATTGCTCAGTAATGCCGTTGCCCAGTTTAAGAAGTACAAGTGTCCTCGCATGAAGAGCCATTTGAGTGAGTGTGCAACGTGTTTCTGACGCATCACCTCCTCCACATCCGTTTGACCATTTAGAAACTCCACTTTCACAGTCGGAAACACTTTACATTACATTCACACTTTAAACATTGTTTCACTTAAATGCTTACCTATGTGCTTGCGACAAATGTGGGTTTGCATTTGCAATGCTATTCACATGGAATTATGCCACTGCTTACCGGTTCCTGGAATGCAGAATTTCCTCCTGAACCCAAATGTACAACCGATTGGTTCTACTTTTACCATTTTTTTCGTTGCTGACGGAAGCTGAAAAGTTTTAGCTTATTTGACTGACACCAGTGAAATATCGAATTCTCCAATCTGATTGGTCAGAAGGTTTTGTTTGTTTGTTTGTTTGTTTGTGTTTATATAATATATACACAGTGAAACCCCGTTGTATGAGCAACCTATTGTACGAGCAAACGGAGATACGAGCAAAAATTTGACCCTGTTTCTCGAGCAAATGTCGAAGGCACGAGCAAACCCACGCTGCCGGTTCCCTGTTTTCGGTGGAGGGTCGCATCAGTCGCTTAGTTGATGACGTATCACTCGGTCGCTCTCGTTGTTCAGTGCAGCAAAAACGTAACTGTGGCAGCGGGGGCGTGGCCGAGCAGCGGTTTGTGAATGGAGGGCGGGTCTGGGAGCAGATAGGCAGAGGATTGCCTGACCTGAAGTTAATGTGACCTAATGATTGTCCTCTCTTTTCAAGTGTTCAGAGGGTGCATTTAAGTAGGAGAGCGCGTGTGTGTGTATGTGTGTGTGTGTGTGTGTGTGTGTGTATATGTATGTGTATATATATAAAATCCAAATAAACCCTTGTGATTACTCCAGATGGAAAAGCAGCTCAGGTGAGGAGGTCTGCTGAATGTGTGTGTGTTATTTTACTAGAAATCTTGAAAAATATCTCCCAAGAAAATCAGTGATGGTGCTGTGAAAACGAAAGTAAATAGAATTACCATGGAAACCGAGGAGGTTATGAGCGTTTTGTGCGTCTCACACTCGCAATCAACCACTATTACATAAGTGTTAAATTATGTTTATATTACAGTCATTTGCGTTGTATTTGTTTTTAAAAATAGGCTACAAATACTTTTTAAATGCAGAAATAAGCGATCGAATGAGATCTCGGAACGGATTAAATCACTTTTACATTCATTTCTATGGGAAAAATCAGTTCGAACATACGAGCAAATGGACAGAATAAAGTGCAAAAACAAAGCAGTAAATAAAAGCAGTGCATTCTGCTGACTCTTAGTAGGGTTTCTTGGCTGTCAGTTCATTAATGTTTGACGTTTGGTTCTGCGCTGGGGCATCTCTCAGGATAGAGTGAAGGTTCGTCACTTTGCCAGTTATAATATAAGTATAATATTACTGTGCAAGTTGTTCGGGGCCTTGGTTTCAACATGTCTGTTGTAGATGACATAATAATCGGATATGTATTTGCAGTGGTCCAGATGGGTGAGGAGTATTACAATGCCAAGGATTACACTAAAGCATTAAAGTGAGTGAGTTGGTCTAATTGTAGTGCTGTTTATGTGTAGTATAAGTTAAACAAGTGTAGGAATGAAAGTATGTGTGTGTTTCATGTAGACTGCTAGACTATGTGATGGTCGACTATCGTACTGAACGCTGGTGGACTCTGCTCACCTCCATCTTGGGTACAGCGCTGAAATGCTCATACCTTATGGGCCACATTAAAGACTACATCACCTACTCACTGGAGCTGGTGGGCAGAGGTAGACCATTTCTTCATTACCATCTTCTCCTTTAGGTCCGGTGCATGCAGTATTAGTGTGTTTAAAACTCTGGCTTTGTGTCCATGCTCAGCTTCTACTCTGCGTGACGAACAAAAATCCAGGATTGAGAAGAACTTGATCAGAGTGCTTATGGTAAGTGAATCATGGAGAAATTTTGGAGCAAATTATGTATGTGTAGCGCAAATAAAAAGACTATACAGAATTGGATGAAGGACAAGTCATACTTGTGATTGCTCAATATTAAGCTTGCACAATGCTAACGCCCATCACTTTACCTCATGTGGGGAGATATTCAGTAGATCTTCTACAAATATTTAAAAAATTATTTTTCCAATCACAGTGGAGGCATTGTTCTCGACATCGAGCTCACGTGATTACAGATTGATTCATGGCTGGTTACTGGTTAGAAAGAGAGTCTGATCAGGAAAGAAAAACCATGTACTACATCCCCATCTGAAAACAGTAGCACTGTTTTGTATTCTTTAGTTTAGCCCTTTTGTTTGCTGCACAATTTCAGATTAAAGCCACAGATTGTGTGTTATTAAACTATATATATATATGTTTGTTTCTATTTAGAACGAGGTTCCTGAGCCGGAGCTGGAGTGTGACCCAGGCTCTGTAAAGGCAGCTCAAGTGCTCTGGAGTGATCGTGTCTCACTGGCCAGCAATAATGAGTTCACCGTTGAAGTGCAGGACTATGTGCCCTTCAGTGAGTACTGATACACAATTTTCAAAATAGAAGTCTCCTAAAAAAAGAAAAAAGCAGTTGGGAACCACTGGTGTAGGATATAAAACTATATAATTATGTAGTGCTCTACATACTCAGTTAAAACTTTAAGACATATATTTTGTTTGTTTTTACATTTATTTAGATACCTGATGAATTTAATTATTTATAAATAGACCCATGAAGCAATTCAAGTGTCACTTGTTTTAAACCTATCAGTGCGATAGTAGTCCATGAGCATTTGAATATGTAAAAAATTATGAAAATTTCATTTAAATTTTGAATGCTGAAATCTCTGAACAGGGAAATTGATATGGCAGCTCTAAAACATTAATACACTCCAAGCCAACAACAATGAATCCAGTATCTCATTACAGTCCTTTTAATACCCCAGTGTGAAATATAATGTGTGCTTCTTATCGATTCATTTGCCAGCCAGTCCACTTCCTAATTTCACACATGATGATAAATTGTAACCCCAAGACGAAAAACTGTCTAGGGTAAAGAACACTCCATTGCAGAATGAACTGTAGGGGTACTGAGTATCTGCAGGTATAACAGGGAATGTTGATGAATTAGTTTTTTCTCAGAGTTCTATATAAGCATGCAGTGGTGCATGACGCGGAACAACAGGCCAATAAATGCACCTTAATACTTAAAATAATTTGCCTAAAAAACCTGGAAAGGCAAATCTGAGACATTGTACATGTCTGTCTGCTTTTGTGAGGAGCAGGACACTAGATATTTTAAGGGGTGCAACAACGACTCGATAATGATCGATAATAAATGTCGTTATCGATTAGTTGGGCAGCTCAAGTTTTGCTTTAGTGTGATACACACTAAGTAAGATACGCAGCCGCTTGCTAAATGGCAGAGAGTTCAGGGTCAACCAGCAGCAGGAAAAAGTGTGTCTCCCAAGTCATGGATGAAGACGAAACATCAGCACGGTGAGTAAAAACTGTAGAATTTATCATGTGAAAATGTTGTAGTGTAATGAAGTGCTGTTGTGTAACTGTGGTTGTTTGTAACTTCATCACAGTCACACTGGATCTGTTCTGTCCTGACTCGCATCAGGTTGCACAATCAGTTCACTCGTAACATAGTGATAAATTCAATTAAAACGGTGCGAACAAACACTAAATCTAAAAGCAGCAAATAACAGCAGATCACATTAAGTCACTTTTTTTTATCAGGCCTGTTCGCTTGCTGCGTTTCATCCATTCTCTTTTTACACTCTACTACAACAGTTAACTTATCTGTTTTTAGCGGCTTTACGAAGTTCAAATGCTTGTTTTCTATTTTTATATATTTTATTTATGCATATATCATTTAATTATTATACAAAATTTATGTTTTATGTATTCTAATAGCTTATACTGTATCTTCACAACTGAACAAAATGTCTGTTTTTTTTGTTGTTTTTTTAAACAAACTTTAAACAAAAATTGTCAAAATAATGTATTACATTTCATATTGATTTTTAAAGCATGGTTGTCAACTTCCACCTGCAATTATCATTAAAAACAATGCAAATATTGAGTTACCCAAATTGCTTTACTTTGCATATGCAAATGCTGTTTTTTTATTTTTATTTTTTTGCAGAAAGAAACAAGTCAGCATGAGTGAATTTGGAGAATGAGGAGAAATCCCCCATGAACTCAACAAGCAGCCGCTATATGCTTTAAAATGTCACAATTAAAGATGGTTAAACTCAATATGTGGCTTTATATTTTTTTTATGTGCACTTTCATAAAATAAATACTCTGAATTAGGGTTTTATATAGTTATGATAAGCAAAACATAAAAAAATATGTCTGATTAATTGATTATCAAAATAATTGTTAGTTGCAGCCATATATATTTTGGTAATGTGTTTTTTCTGTCTCAGTCCAATGCAAGGCCAAGTTCCTGTCTCCCAGTTTTCACGTCGATGAGCCCGTGCAGTTACACGTGTACTTGAAAGCCGACTGTCCCCATCCTGTCCGATTTGCCAAACTGGGCGTCAGCCTCAGCAACTCGGTATGTGTGTTTGTGTTTGTGTGTGTGTGTGTGTGTGCCTGTATATACAGTGGAATCCGCTTATCTCGACCTCGGTTACCTTGACAACCCTATTAAGTCAACGTTTTTGAAGTGGAACCGCCAAATTCTCGTTTTTTCTAAGCATTTTTTTATCGGTTATGTCGAACCCTAATATCTCGAGCACAAGGGGGGGAGAAATTTGCCATTTAACGTCGGTTATCTCGGTGCAGCCGCAGAAGAACTTGCGGAAGTGGCAAAAAAAATCAAGTCTTACAGCTGCTACAGGTGTTGTATTGTATACTGCTGAATCTCTGCTGTTAGTTAGTGCACATATGCCTTTTGTTGTTAAATGTTATGCGATGAACGGGAGGCGAAAGCTGGGCTTGGCGGCGCGGAATGTGTGATGACCAGCAAAATCCTAGAATAAACACTGGCAGGATCGGGGGAGAATCCGTGATGCGCTTTGGGAAGAAAATCGCAGCCGTTGAGAGAGTGCCAGTGGGAAGAAACGTACCGGGATACGCATGCGCGATAACAACGACCGCCGTGAACCAACATATAACAACAATAACGGACGTTGAGAGTGTGGAAGTTCAAATAGGAGCTGGTGATGATGATAAAAGAGCAGCATATGTGCACGATTAAAGCAGAGCTTCAGAGAAAGCGGCCGAGAAAGCACCTGACACACTGAAGGGGGCCGAAGGGGGCGTGGCAGGTGGATTCCTGACAGATAAACATGTACTGTATGTATTTTTATAGCATGCCTTCATCAAAAAAAGAGCACCATATGTGCACGATTAAAGCAGAGCTTCAGAGAAAGCGGCAGAGAAAGCACCTGACACGCTGAAGGGGGCCGAAGGGGGCGTGGCAGGTGGATTCCTGACGGATAAACAAGTACTGTATGTATTTTTATAGCATGCCTTCATCAAACAATAGGGGCAACGATGTTGTGTAAAAAAACCTTCAAAAACACGTGCATGCACATTTTTATTTATTAACGCACATCATGTACATAAAGAAATTTCAAGCACGTTAATATATTGCAGCCATTTTGATTTTCGTTTATCTCGATCATCAGTTACCTCGATGCTTTTAGGACATCGACATAACCGGGTTCCACTGTATATAATATACAGTTCTTTCTTCCTTTCTCTTTCTTCTACTGTAAGTGTATATATTAAAGTAATTGCTCTTGTCATTATAATTTTTTTAGGAGTATAATCAGTTCTGCCTGGTGGATGAAGAATCATGCAAAGAAAAGGACATTTTAGAAACGTCTACACAGCAGAACATGTGTCTGGTTCCTGGTAAAGCCCGGAAGTACTGCTTCAAATTTGTGGCCAAGACTGAGGACGTCGGAAGAAAGATCGAGGTACAAAATTGGAGATTGTTCTGTAAAAGGAAATGTATTTATTCATTTATTTTTATTTTTTATTATATTATTCACTAGTGTGTAATTAATGACTCCTCTGCTTCAGATCACACATGTGGACCTGATGCTGGGCAGCGAGAGCGGTCGTTGTGTGTATCTCAACTGGAGGGGAGGAGGCGGTGACGCCGCATCTACCCATGAGGCTCTGCAGGCATCACGCTCTTTTAAGAGAAGGACCCGTGTCCTGGAGCAGCAGCTTGACTGGGATGCCGTTTCCATCCAAGCTAGCACCATGTAGGTTACTCCTTTTTTAACGCTTATAAAAGCAAATTTATTAGATCATATATATATATATGTATATGTGTGTATATATATATATATATATATATATATATATATATATATATATATATATACATGGAGTGCAGAATTATTAGGCAAGTTGTATTTTTGAGGATTAATTTTATTTGAGGATTTAATTTGAACAACAACCATGTTCTCAATGAACACAAAAAACTCATTAATATCAAAGCTGAATATTTTTGGAAGTAGTTTTTAGTTTTAGCTATTTTAGGGGGATATCTGTGTGTGCAGGTGACTATTACTGTGCATAATTATTAGGCAACTTAACAAAAAACAAATTTATACCCATTTTAATTATTTATTTTTACCAGTGAAACCAATATAACATCTCAACATTCACAAATATACATTTCTGACATTCAAAAACCAAACAAAAACAAATCAGTGACCAATATAGCCACCTTTCTTTGCAAGGACACTCAAAAGCCTGCCATCCATGGATTCTGTCAGTGTTTTGATCTGTTCACCATCAACATTGCGTGCAGCAGCAACCACAGCCTCCCAGACACTGTTCAGAGAGGTGTACTGTTTTCCCTCCTTGTAAATCGCACATTTGATGATGGACCACAGGTTCTCAATGGGGTTCAGATCAGGTGAACAAGGAGGCCATATCATTAGATTTTCTTCTTTTATACCCTTTCTTGCCAGCCACGCTGTGGAGTACTTGGACGTGTGTGATGGAGCATTGTCCTGCATGAAAATCATGTTTTTCTTGAAGGATGCAGACTTCTTCCTGTACCACTGCTTGAAGAAGGTGTCTTCCAGAAACTGGCAGTAGGACTGGGAGTTCAGCTTGACTCCATCCTCAACCCGAAAAGGCCCCACAAGCTCATCTTTGATGATACCAGCCCAAACCAGTACTCCACCTCCACCTTGCTGGCGTCTGAGTCGGACTGGAGCTCTCTGCCCTTTACCAATCCAGCCACGGGCCCATCCATCTGGCCCATCAAGACTCACTCTCATTTCATCAGTCCATAAAACCTTAGAAAAATCAGTCTTGAGATATTTCTTGGCCCAGTCTTGACGTTTCAGCTTGTGTGTCTTGTTCAGTGGTGGTCGACTTTCTGCCTTTCTTACCTTGGCGATGTTTCTGAGTATTGCACACCTTGTGCTTTTGGGCACTCCAGTGATGTTGCAGCTCTGAAATATGGCCAAACTGGTGGCAAGTGGCATCTTGGCAGCTGCACGCTTGACTTTTCTCAGTTCACGGGCAGTTATTTTGCGCCTTGGTTTTTCCACATGCTTCTTGCGACCCTTTTGACTATTTTGAATGAAACGCTTGATTGTTCGATGATCACGCTTCAGAAGCTTGGCTATTTTAAGACTGCTGCATTCCTCTGCAATATATCTCACTATTTTTTACTTTTCTGAGCCTGTCAAGTCCTTCTTTTGACCCATTTTGCCAAAGGAAAGGAAGTTGCTTAATAATTATGCACACCTGATATAGGGTGTTGATGTCATTAGACCACACCCCTTCTCATTACAGAGATGCACATCACCTAATATGCTTAATTGGTAGTAGGCTTTCCAGCCTATACAGCTTGGAGTAAGACAACATGCATAACGAGGATGATGTGGTCAAAATACTCATACTCATATAATATATACACACACACACACAAACACACACACACAATTAAACTTCTGAAACAGCTGGAAGACCTGCATGCTTTCTGACACATAAAGCTTAACATTTACTTGTGTAGTGTTTTTTATTTTTTTATTTTTATAGATTGCAACATATTATTTATAGAAGATAATCATGATCTATTTTCTGCTGGTTTCCATTCTACAACCTAGTTATTATATAGTTTGCCAGGTACATGTGTTTCTTTTTGTTTTAAAATTTATTTTGTCAGCTGTTTGCTATGCAACATATAAAGCAGTTGTGAATCCAGTTAATATTCAAGAGCAAATAAAAATACTTTAATAGTAATAGGTTATTTGGCAACATTACATACACTGGTGTTCACTGATTGATTTTTCCTGAATCCTGCTTTAAATTTTACAACCTGTTACAGCCTAAAGTATTGATACACAAACTTCACTTGGGGTTTTTTGGAGTTTTGGATTTTAATTTGATGAAAGATGAACTATCTTTCATCCCTCTTTCCCACTGCTAGGCACCACATAGAACACTTTATAACAACATGATGAGTGAAGACTCAATGAATGACATTTTCCTGTGTAGGATCATATCCCGAGTTCCCCGAATCTCTGTACAGCTGCGTCACGATCCTCCAGCACTGACCAATGAGATGTACTGCATGACCGTCACCATCCAGTCAGAGGAGGACACAGTTGCTAAGGACGTCAGTCTCACTGCTGGCCTTAAACCTGGTACACACCCACCCACACATAAACCCACTCACACACACACACACAGCAGTTAGATGCATATTTGGTAGTGCATTGTAGGATAACAAGTCTGTCTTTGTTATAGGTCAGGATGCAAATCTCACACAAATGACCTACGTTACACTAAATAGCTCAGAGGTGTGTGATGAAGCGCATCCAGCTTTACTGACTGATATTTCAATTGGAGAGCTGCAGCCAGGGCAGAAGGTAAAACTAACAAACGTGCTCACACACACACTACTATCACATGCTAATAAATCAATGGTAGTAAATCAATAGGCTTTTATAAATAGCCTTTATATACATATTTAGTGAGTAATATTTTGTGTTTGTGTCTTACTTTGTGGTAACCAGATTGAAAAGAAGCTTTATATCCGCTGTGTGAGCACTGGATCCAGAATCTTTCTTTTCCATGTCTCTTATGCAATGAGCACCACAGTGGAGGGTAAAGACATCACATGCAGGTGTCACAAGGTGAGTTCCATCTGACCAAAGTGCACAATTTTAGTTTCATTTATTCAATTTTGTCTCCGAAATTGAATTAACTTCATTGTTATTGTTCAGGATGAAACCGTGACCATAGACACAGTTGTTCCATTCGAGGTGGCTTTCAAATTTGTGTCCACTAAGGTAATGTTTTCTAAGCATAATATTGAAATGTACTTAATAATATCTATAGAAATGTAATGTTGTGTAAATTTGCCCCTTCCCGGGGTTTTTTTTTTTTGCATGTTTTTCACACTTTAATGTTCCAGATCATGAAGCTAATTTAAATATTAGTAAAAGATAACACAAGTGAACACAACATGCAATTTTTTAATGAAGGTTTATAATCATTGATGGAAAACAAAATCTTAAAATCCATTAACCTCTGTGGAAAAAGTGTTTGCCCACCTGGTAAAACTGTGGTTTATCACACCTGAGTTCAATTTCTCTTGCCACATCCAGACCTGATTACTGCCACACCTGTTCACAATCAAGACATCTTTTAAATAGGACCTGCCTGACAAAGTAAAGTAGACCAAAAAATCTTCAAAAGACATCATGCTGAAATCCAAAGAAATGCAGAAAAAAATTAGAAAAGAAAGTAATTGAGATCCATCAGTCTGGAAAAGGTTATAAAGCCAATTCTAAAGCTTGTAGTGTGATAGTCTGGGGCTGTTTTGCTGCTTCAGGACCTGGAAGACTTGCTGTGATAAATAGAACCATGAATTCAGCTGTTTATCAATAAATCCTGAAGGAGAATGTCCGGCCATCTGTTTATAACCTTAAGCTGAAGCGAACTTGGGTTCTGCAGCAGGACAATAATCCAAAACACACCAAAGACCAAAACTCTGGCTAAAGAAAAACAAAATGAACCCAACCAGTTATTAGGTTATTAGAGGCGATAAGCGGAGGTGGAGGGAAAACTCGTTTTTTTACTATCACTCCTGTACACTACGTATCCCTAAACTTTTTAATGTTTACTTTTTCTTCTTTGCTTATCTTAATTTTCATCACAATCTTCGCTTTCTGGCTTCGATTCGCATCTAGCAGCAGCATCTTGAGCTCGTATCTCAAGTTTTTGCTCGCGTATCAAAGCAGAAAATCGACCGAGTGACCACTCGCATCTCAAAAAACTCGTATGTTAGGGCACTCGTATGTCAAGGTACCACTGTGTATATGTGTGTGTGTGTGTATATATTTAAGGGGTTTTACTTCTTTGTGCCAGTTTGAACACCTGGAGCGAGTGTGCGTGGACGTGCCCTTCTTGATGATGACTGACATTTTGAGCGCATCGCCGTGGCCTGTGAATTTAGTTAGCAGTGAGCTACAGTTGGCTGCCAACATGGCTGCTGTCGATGAGCCCCAGAGCCAGGTGGAGGGAGGTGAGAAAACGGCACTGAATCATTGAAAGACCAATAATACAGCATGGCCACTTCTGTTTAGTGTTGTGTGTTTGTTTTTTGTGTTTGTAGTGGTGCTGCAGACCAGCGAGTGTGCAAGCGAGTGCTTCAGTCTCAGATGTCCCCCTGTTCAGAACGGTACCAGCACCATTGCAGCAGGACATTACCTCATCTCCTGGAAGAGGTGTGAATTTTCAGCGATAGCTTACTCCATATCAACCAAATTACAGCGAATAAAATCCCATTATGCAAATGTGTGTGTCAGCAGTGTTTCCATTTCTGTTTTATTTACAAAAAAGCTTAAAAAAAAAGTTTTGATACTATATGAACTTGTTTGTAAGGAAATCTGCATGCTCCGAGACACCAGTTGTCAAAACGAGTATGATCCTGCCTCACGTCATCGTAGAGACTATTCCTCTGTATGTGCATGCTGGTAAGTCAGATTTTAATTAATCTTAGCATATTAAATTGCATAATCTATATAATTAATATTCTTGCATTATTTTGGGAAAATAAAAAAAATATATATTTTTTTTAAAGTATATAATAAGCATATACTATTTCCAAGGATGCCAATAATTGTATAATTTTATTTATATATATATATATATA
>MU551526.1:77668-154427 GCA_024362625.1 Silurus asotus
TATATATATATATATATATATATGACTATATACTACTGCTTAAAGTACTAATCATTACAATCCTAATATTCATATCATATTGCCATTTTCTTTAGTTTATTGTTGTATACACATTCCATTTGCTTCATTTGTGTGAATGTAGACCTGCCCTCATTTGGCCGTGTTCGTGAGTCCCTCCCGGTGCGTTACCATATTGAGAATCGAACTGGGCTGGTGCAGGACGTGGATCTGTCCGTGGAGCCCAGCGACGCCTTCATGTTCTCTGGACTCAAGCAGGTCAGTTCAATCCAATTAATATTCAGCTTAATTTGTATAGTTATTTTTATAATGGACATTGTCCCAAAGCAGCTTTACACAGATTAAAAGTTTCTGAAGTTGGAATGTATGTAAACATTTGAGTGCCTAAATGTTTGTTCCTTGTAAGTTTATACCTTCATTGGCCAATAGTGACTGTGGCAAGAAAAACTCCCTGATATGATAAGAGGAAGAAACCTTGAGAAGAACCAGATTCAAAAGTGTATGTGTGTTCTTCCAACTACAAGAGCATTAGTGTAGTTGGATAAGGTTATCTGAGGTTGTATTTTAATTCCACTACAATCCACAGGTGTTCAGTGAGGTTGAGGTCAGAAATCTGAGCAGGACACCTAATTTATTTCACTTCAACTTTGACCATCTTTTCATGGAGCTCTTGGTTCTAGGGAAGGGAATTTTTTGCATTACAGCATTCCAGCCCACGTATGACTTTGATAGTCAGGTGCCCACATACTTTTGTATGTGTGTATCACAGCCAGCACTAGAGTACTTCTTTTTAATAGGTACCAAGGGATATAAACCTTTTGATTGCTTTTTTTTATGAGGTATAGTGCAGTTATTGAATGATTGATCACTTGAATGAATAAATGAATGAATGAATGGATTTTATTGTTAGTGTTTTACTACTGGATTAACATTACGCTTATATCAGGGAAAGGGTACCAATACTGTGTGTGTGTTTGTAGGTGCGGATGAGGATTTTGCCAGGCACAGAGCAGGAAATGGTGTACAATTTCTACCCTCTGATGGCCGGTTATCAGAACCTGCCCGTGCTCAACGTCAACCTGTTACGCTTCCCCAACATCTCCAGCCAGCTGCTGCGCCGCTTTCTTCCCACCCGCATCTTCATCAAGGTGAGCAGCAGATTAACACCTGAAGAATCTTTACATTTAATAAATCTGAAGGTGTTCATTGATGTTCTGAAACAGGTCATTGTGATCACAGGCTTATATTATGGACCAACTTATCATGTGTATATTACACCGACCAGGCATAACATTATAATATTATTATAGTTGAAGTGAATAACACTAATTATCTCTTTTTCCATGGCAACTGTTCATGAATGAAATATATTAAGCAGCAAGTGAACATTTTGCCCTCAGTGTTGATGTGTTAAAAGCAGGAAAAATGTGCACGCGTAAGGATTTAGTGAGTTTAACCAATTGTGATGTTTAGATGACTAACTCGGAGCATCTCCCAAACTGCAGTTCTTGTGGCATATATTCCTGGTCTGCAGTGGTCAGTATTTATTAAAAGTGGTCCAAGAAGGAACAATGGTGAACCGGCGACAGGGTCATGTGCGGACGAAGATTAATTGATGCATGTGGGGAGCAAAGGCTGGTCAGTGTGGTCCGATCCAACAGATGAGCTCCTGTAGATTTTAATGCTTGATTGCTCAGGATGTTTTGACAGCAAACAGGGGATAACACAATAGGCAGGTGGTCATAATGTTATGCCTGGTTGGTGTATATAACAACTAAGTAGGAAGTACGGGAAATTTTAGTGGTAGGAATTCCGGTGGATCTCTCATGGCAACGAGTAGATCCCACCATGAGTGAGGTGGAATCAGGAGCTTATAAAGGGAAAAGGTAGTGAGGAACAGGTGTAGGTGATTAGAGCAGGGAGAGGCTGAGTGAAAGTTTGAGCCTTGGATGGAGGTGTAAGTGGGGGTTCCATGACAAAATCACACTTGCATTGGTGTGAATTAAAAATTACAATTAAAAAAATATATATGACTAGATACAGATGAATATCATTAATTATTAATTAACATATAATTAAAGGTAAATTCAGCAAATTTGTTATTTGAGAAGTGTGTATCAAACTGTTAGCCCTTCACATTAATTGGTACCCAATTAATTGGTGTACACACACACACACACACACACACGGCATTTGAAAAAGGAAGTACACCCTCTTTGAATTCTATGGTTTTACTTATTGGGACATAAACAAAATCAGGTTTTAGGATTGGAATGGAGTAAATACAACATCAGATTAACAACAAATGATATATTACACTGTGGCTTTATTTATTTTAGAAAAACATCAAGCTAAAAATCTTGTGTGGTACACCTAGGTACACCTTTATGCCTTTTATAAGTATTAAGAGGAATTAAGTAGCGTGCAGATGCTTTTTTCACCAAAAAAGGAAACTAAAATTGGAAAGCCATTTGCGGGAACAATTATTCTATTGTATTGACACACAACCTGATAAGGAAGTGATGATTTATATTATGTCCTAATATGTAAAACTATAAAATTGAAAGAGGGTGTGAATTATTTTTCACACAAATGTACACAGTGTGTTTGTATTTGCTTTATGCTGTGGCATGTATTTATATTAATAATAAAGGTGTATTGCTTTTAGGTGATAGTATACTGCATACTGTTAATTTATTAATTTTTTCTCTGTAATATTAAACCACAATCTTTCTCTCTTTTTGTTTGCAGCCTCAGGGAAGAAATGGAGACGCTTCGATTGCAGCTGCCTGACAAATGTGCTGCAGAAGTTTCAAGTCTCAGACCAGTTTAGCTTGATTTGTCTTGAATAACGATTAAAGCTGTAATTAGTGTGGAGGGAACTGTTTAAAAAAAAACGGTGAAGCCAGACCTTTAAGATTTGATTGGATATGTTTGTATGATTGTGTTGAAGACTGATCTGCCACTTGTAATGATTCCTCCCAGAGAATTTCTCCTCTATGGCAAGATTGAAGACATTCCCTTTCTCTTACGCTGTGATGGCCACAGATCTAAAAATCCAGCATGTGGTCAGTAAAATGATGTAATACATGTATCCGGTGTAGTGTACATCATGCTTGGTTGCTGTTGTTTGGTTTTTATTTAAATGTGTGCTTTAAAGAGTGTTGCCTCTGCTGCTGTAATGAATTAATTGAAATGAATCTAAACTTTTACTAATGTAAATTCATTATGATAAAATAAATAATTATTCCATGCACAGGATCATTTTCTTCCAAAAAAAAATAAAAAAAATAAAGAGGGTTTGTGCAAGGGTTTTTGCTACTGGTGAGGGAATTGGAAATTGGGACATTGGCAAGTTTTTATTTTCCCCAAGTCTTCTGCTTTACTATTTAATCTGCTTTATCATTAACAGTTAAAAAGCTGCAGTCATTTTAAAGCCAATGAGCAGCAGCCAAAGCACATGAAAATGTACAGAATATTACAGAAAAATATGATCTTATGTAGCATAATTTAACACTGGGAATACAGCATGAGAGTCACTTACTAGAACCCCATGACTTAGTACTTTAAGTATGAGTTTTTTGCTCAATCAGATAGGAGACAGAGTGAAAAATCCTAACTTTTGCCTGTTCTTCTACAGATGTTCAGTAGGGTTTAGATCTGGGATGTCAAAGCTTGTGGTGACTGAACAATTGTGTGGATTGGGATTTAAGTGTATATCATTGTTCTGCTGGAAGATCAAACTAAATCCCAAGCAGCAAAATTTTGTTTGTTTATAGTTACATTTACAAATTATGTCCATGTTTGTTATAAGTCATCCTAACTAGGTTTCCAGGGCCTTTGGTGAAAAGAAAAAAAAAAACAGCCTTCTGATTTCACACCACCTCAGATGTTGCTACAAAGTTAGCACACAGTTGTCCAGAATGTCTATGTATGCTGTAATATTTAAATTTCTTGCATTTTGGTTTATGCAGTGGAAATTTGTCAAGATTGTAAGTAAAAGTACACGCCCAAACATTTTTTGGTTTTGCTGATAACAGGTGTCCTCTGCCCAAGCCTGTTTATCTCACTCACACAATGAGAGTCGCGTTACCAGTAAAACGGTTCTGGGGTTTTTTTGTTTGCTTTTTTGTAAAAGCCGGCATTTAAAAAAATGTTAAATTTCTTAATATTTACCTAAACAACTTTTTGCTAATATTAAAATTGCACCTAGAAAAATCCTGCACAATTGACATATTTTTTAAAACTACACACCGAAGAGTCCACAATGGTCATTTATATTTGTCACTCTGGTAATTGTTCATTACCCTCATCCTCTGGGAAGGGTTCCAAATGTTACTTAAGAATGAGTCCATGACTTGTATACTTTATATGTGAATATCCAATAAAAAACACTCCTATATATATATATATATAATATATATATATTTGAATAGGAAATCTCTTATAAATTAAAAAGGTCAAATCCATTCTCAATAAAACACTCAACGGCCTAAAAGAATCATCACATTTACAGTATTTGGAAGATATTTCCTATCTAAAGTGACACAATTATTTAATTAATATAGCTGAGCAGTTGAGGGTTAAGGGTATAGCGGTCCAATCTGAAGTCTAATGACTTAACCCCCTTTTTTATTTAATGCTTGTATCAATTAAAAAGTTAGTAGAGTGAGGGAAAATGCTAAAATAAATGAAAATGTAGAACATTAATGAACTTTGAGTGGGGTGAAATGTGATATGTGGCATTGCTTCTACTAGGGAAATCTTGTCAAACTCATTTAAATCCTTAAGCTTGCCCATTTTTTTTCCTGCTTCTAACGCATCAACATCGAGGAACAAATGTTCAATTGCTGCTTGATAAATACCACCCACTAACAGTATTTTGTTTTGTTTTTTACATTTGCGGCATTTAGCAGACACCCTTATCCAGAGCGATGTACAAAAGTGCTTTTGAGCACCTCGGTGCCAGAACAGAGAAGAGCCTTGAAGTATACTTACCTCTCATTCTAAAGAAGGTGGTACCTACAGTGCTGGAGGATCTCAGGCAGCGTAGTGCAGTGTGGGATGTGATAAAGTCTCTGAGGTAATATGGTGCTGGTTTATTTTTGGCCTTGTTGGCAAGCATCAGTGTTTGAATCTGATACGTGCAGCTACTGGAAGCCAGTGAAGGGAGAGCAGCAGTGGGGTGGTGTGGTCCAAGTCGTGCAGCTGCGTTTTGGATCATTTCAAGTCTTGAAATGACAAGAGACTGAACAAGCACCTGGGCAGCCTGTGTGGACAGAAATGGTCGAATCCTTAGGATGTTGTAGAGATGAAATCAACAGGAACGAGCCACATTATCAACATGTGGGAAGAAGGACAGCTCATTGTCCATAGTGACCCCAAGGTCACAAGCAGTGGCTGAAGGGGAGAGCAGAGAGTTATGAATAGTTATTCTGAGATCTTGACCTGGAGATGAATCACTTGGGATGACCAGCAGTTCTGTTTTGCTGGGGTTGAGTTTGAGTTGATAAGCACTTATCCATGAAGATATGTCTGTCAAGCATGCCGAGATCCAAACGAAAACTGGTATCTGATGGAGGGAAAGAAAAGATTAGTTGAGTGTCATCTGCATAGCAGTGGTAAGAAAACCGATGTGAGGATATGACTTCACCAAAGGAGTGGGTATAGAGGGAGAAAAGGAGGGGACCAAGTATTGAGCCTTGTGGGACACCAGTGGTGAGTCTGCACGGGGCAGATGTGGATCTCTTTAATGTTATCTGGTATTAACGACCTTCCAGGTAGGAAGCAAACCATTCCTATGCTGTTCCGCGGATACCGAGGCTCTTGAGGGTAGACAAGAAAATCTTATGGTTGACTGTGTCAAATGCTGCTAAAAGTTCCAGAAAGATAAGTACAGATGACAGCTTGGCTGATCGAGCAGCATGCAGTTTCTCAGAAACAGCCAAAAGGGCCGTCTCTGTGGAATGTGCTGCTTTGAACCCAGACTGGTTTGGTTAATGGAGGTTGTTCTGTGAGAGACAGACAGTTGGTTAAAAACAGTGCGTGCCAGGGATTTAGAAAGAAAGGAGAGAAGTGATACTGTTCTGTAGTTGTTGAAGGTGGGTCCAGAGCAGGTTTCTTTTAGATGGGAATGACCCTTACTTGCTTGAAGGTAGTTGGCACATGGCCAGATGTTAAGGACCCATTGATGATTGTGGAGATGAAGGACAGGAGATCTTGTGTGATGGTCTGAAGTGATTGGATCCAGAGGACAGGTGGTGGGATTGCAAGATTGGATGACTTGCAGTATCTCATCTTCTGTAAAGGTTGAGAAGCTTGACAACAGAGAAGTAGTGGATTACTGGTTGTGTTATGTAGTCATTGTTGGGGAGGAAGTCTTTTAATCGTAGAAGGAGGCAAAGTCATTAGCAGTCAGGGAGGATGGAGCAGGTGTGGTGGGGGGGTTGAATAGTAAAGAGATGATGTTGTGGAGCTTACGAGGATCTTGTGCAGAGGCCTTGAGCTTCTCCTTGTAAAAGGCAGTTTCAGCAGAAGTCACATCCGAAGAAAACTTGGTCAGAAGTGCACGGTAAGATGCGAGGTCTACAGTGAGTTGTGATTTTTATCACTTCCTCTCTGCTGAGCCAAGTTCTCGTCGATTGCTGCACCCTGGCTTGTCCCACAGCTTTCTTTACAGCAGACTGGCAATTCCAGAGCCCACCTACCACCACTGTTTGAGATTGAGACACCAGAGGAGGGTAGATGAGGTTACTGGCAATGTGACCTCTGTGACTGTAAGAGGTGACTACATAGATAGGTTTAGGACACATGACTGATCTCCCAATTTAAGATCAATGTATGAATTTTAAAAAGAAAAAGTAAAAATATAATAAATTTTAAATAAACACTAAGCATTACTGGCCTTAGTGGGGTTACCTACAACCTTTAACCTATGCCTTCAATATAAGTGAGTAAGCCCTGCCCACAATTCACAGCTAAAGTAAGACTGAAACTACCCTTGATTAATCACCTGACAGAACTAATAAGCACAGACCAACACTCTAGAATCAACTGAGTTAAGTAGATATACAAAGTTAAAATCCTACCTTACCAGAAGAGAGTAGATTCACGATAGATCTAAAGCACACTAAAGATTGAGCTGATTACACCTTCAATATAAGTGAGTAAGCCCTGCCCACAATTTACACCTCAAGTGAGATTGAAACGACCCTTGATTAATCACTGGACAGAACTAATAAGCACAGACCAACACTATAGAATCAACTGAGTTAAATTACTCTTATTTCTGTAGCCTCCCACTCTCTCTCTGCTGGCTTTTTTCTGTCACTCTCTATGGATTTCTTTTGTGCCCATGCTTGCAACCTGATCTTGTTTGATTTATCTGATCTGGCACATTACACATGAATTGCACATATTTTCTGCCAAATCCCGCCCGACTTCCCCTGACAGCTCAAACTCTTTCTAACAACCTTTTTAACAAACAGGCCTACATGCTGTATCTTTCATTTGCAGTTCATGAGATAACTGACTGTGGAAGCACATGAGAAGGTGAGAGTCTCATATAAAGATATCTGAAATATGTATATAATAAATAAAAAGAGCTTTTGTGAAAAAATATATTCCCAGCTTACACCTGGAGTTTCTGGGGAAAAGCCAGCACAAGTGTGACCCTGACCAGCATACAACGGTTACAGAAATTAAGTTTTTTGTATAGAAAAAAATGCTGGGAACATAATATTCTTATATTTTCTAAAGCAGGTCTGAATGAGTTAAATATACAGATTTTGAAGAGACTGTTTATAAAATACACCAGCGGCAGCAAACCTCAGTGTCCCTGACTCAGGAGACAAGGAATGAAATTCTGGTCAATGAATTGGGAAATTTAAGTAATAATTAAACGATAGCCCTTGCACTAACTTGATAACCTAAAACAGTATAAAGCAACAGTCAAAGAACAAGCCATAAACCAATTGAACTAAATGGTGTTTTGTGGGAGTTTTTTCTTTTATTTGTATTAAATATAAGTTGCTTTGGATAAGGGTGTCAGTTGAATAACAACAATAAACAATAAACACCCCCCACCCCCACCATCAGCAATCTGGAAAATCAAGCTACATGGAAAACACAAGGTTTTTCCGCACCCCATTTTTCTGGCACACTTGTATTGCATTTGGAATCTTGTTCAATGCTTATAGAAACTTCCCATGCTGACAATTTCCCTATTTCAACCAGTCCCCTAAACATATTTACTCACAATACACATCAAGAGGCTAAATGTACAATAGTATATGCTGTGAGATGAATTCACCAAGGTGTTGGAAACTTTACTTTAGGATGCTGGTCTATTTAGAAATCATATAACCGCTGCAAACATTCCATTCTACCATACGCCCTATATAGATCATGTGACTGGGAAGAGCAATTAAAGTACTTTGTACTCATTGTCATGTTTATGGAACCAGTTGTGCCGAGACAAGTTGTGCTATGTTTCGTGGTGCATCGTCAAGCTGAAAGAAGAACTGTGGCCTAGAAAGGATACACAAACGGTGTACAAAACCAATTATTGTTGTAAAGGAAACATTCGCAGCACCATGCTGTTGATTTAAAATTATGATCCTATTGTCTTAATTTCATGCTTATGTGTTGAGTTCTGAGATGCTTTTATGCTCATACGGATCTTTGGTCAAAACTTTGATTCTCCATATCTTGAACCAAATCCATATCTTGAACCAAAGTATTTTCCTTGCTGGAAATCACAGGACACTTTTATATTACACAGTGCTTTAGTTAATAGATAGCTATTATGATTTCGATAAACAGGATTAGTGTCAGTATAATTTTAACTGCCGATACTGTAGAATGCATAAGCAAACTAGAGAATAATTGACTGATGGAGAGGAGGTGTGTGAGCAAATGTGCTAGACCTAGGTAATTGTTTTTAAAAGTTTGACATGCTGAAGCACTTTGGGTGTATGGCAATCTTGTTATATCAATAACTTTAAGAGTATAGTATATATACAGTATACTGTAGAAATGAGTACAGTGTACCCTCTTGCAGTATGGATAAGGAAGTGGTAGCTCAGTGGTAATGCGTTGTGCTACTGATTGGAAGATCAGGGGTTCAATCCCCGGTATCAGCCAAGCTGCCACTTTCGGGCCCTTGAGAAAGGCCCTTAAACCTCTGTGTTCCAGGGTTGCCTTTTCATGGCCGACCCTGCACTCCGACCCCAGTTTCCGAGCAAGCTGGGATATGTGAAGAACGAATTTCACTGTGCTCTAATGTGTATGTGAGAAATATATTTATTCTATTTTATCAATGAGATGAGATTTATAATCACATCATCTTAAAGAATATATATATATATATATATATATATTATTTTTTTTTAATTATTATTATTATTTTTTTTAATAAATAGAAAAAAAATTCATGGCAACATTATGCAACCATATAAAATCAGCCTGCTTTTCATTAATGCCATTCTATTGAACTTTGATTTTTTTATACTTTGTATGTCCACCTACCTAACATTGTGTGGGTCCCCCTTTTCCTGCCAATACATTCCTGACCCATTAAAATTAACACCATTAAATTCTTCAGCAATTTAAGCTACAGTAGCTTGTATTTTGGATTGGAGCACACTGGCATCAATGAATCATCGGCGGTTCACCACTATTCCTTACTAGGACCACTTTTAATAGATACTGACCACTACAAACCAGGAACATCCACACAAGAGCTGCAGTTTTGTACAGTGTTTTCTGACCCAGTCGTCTAGCCGTCAGAATTTGGTACTTGTCAAACTCGCTCAAATACTTATGCTTGCCAATTGTTTTCCTGCTTCATAAATATTAACTTTGAGGACAAAATGATCCCTTGAGGCTTAATATGTCCCACCCATTAACAGGGGCCATTTTGAAGATATAATCAGTGTTATTCACTCCACCTGTCATAATTTTAAACTGTCATAATGTTATGCCTTGTCGGTGTATATCAGACCATCCAAATTTCTACTGGAGGGCTTGTGTTGCTCTACCTTTTTTATTTAAAACACCCCTAAAAGGGCATTCTTTTCAATTCAGGTCAGGCAACATACTTAGCCAGGTCATAGAGTTCCTTTTTCCCCTTTTAGAAACTTTTTGAGTTGCTTTGAGTCAATAACATGCTGGAAAATTTATATTCTGCCAAGCTTCTGGAGGCTGGCAGTCATCTTGCCTGACAGTGTTTTGGTGAATTCAAAGGAATTCAAAATGCCATTTATAAATGATCCTCCCAACATGTTCTATATTTCTGCAGTCCTATAATCATCACACTCCCACCACCGTGCTTCATTGTCAGGACACTGTGGTAATTCTGGCAAAGTCATACAGACAGGGTTTCTTGCATTGTTCCACTGATTTCTGCAGTAAAATATTTTAATGAATTTTATTTTACATAAGTATTTAGACCTTTTACTCATTACGAAGTTGAAGCACTTTTCTGGGATTTTTTGTCACTCTTCATCGTAAATCCATTCAAGATCTGTAAGGTTGGATCCGGGCCGTTGGTGGACAGCCATTTTCAGGTCTCTCCAGAGATGTTTCATAGGGTTAAAGTCAGGGCTCAGGCTGGGCCACTCTAGGACATGAGTTGTCCCTAAGCCACTCATGTGTTGTCTGGTCTGTGCACTTAGGGTTGTTGTCATGTAGGGAGGTGAACCCTTGGCCCAGACTGAGGTCCTGAGTACTGTTGAACAGGTTTTTATTATGAATATCTCTGTATTTTGCTTTCCCTCAACCTTGACCAATTTCCCAGTCCCACACATCATGATGCTGCCACCATCATACTTCACTTTTGGGATGGTATTGGAAAAGTGCCTGATTTCTTCCAGATATATCATTTAGAATTGAGGCCAAAGAGTTCAATCTTGGTTTCATCAGACTAGAGAATCTTGTTCCACACAGTCTGAGAGTCATTCAGGTGCCTGTTAGCAAACTCCAAGCAGGTTTCCATGAGTTTTGCACCAAGGAGAAGCTTTCTTCTAGCCGCTTTGCCATAAAGCCCAGATTGGAAAATTGTCTCATTTCCATCAGGATCTCCAAAGCTTAATCAAAGGCCTTGCTTAGTCTAGATGACCAGCTCTTTGAAGTGTGCAGGTTGTGCCACTGTGCTCATTAGCAATTTTATTTTCAGTTTTCTCCAGATCTGTGGTTTGGACCAGTCCTGTCTCAGATTTTCAGTTTCCTGTCTTGCTCTGAAATGCATTGTCATGAAGTGTGTGTGTGTGTGTGTGTGTGTGTGTGTGTGTGTGTACACATACATTTATAGGGGCAAAATGGAAAAGTGGGTGTTAGAGAGTGTTAGTGAGAGACTTTGTGTCTCTTTGTTCATGTATGTGTCACGTTTATATCTTTGTGCTTGTGCTGCGTAGGTGTAAGAGCGACTCTTTGTATATTTGTGCGTTTATGTGTGTGCGATTTCATAGATTCTTGTGCGCGTGTGTGTGCGTGCGTGCGTGCGTGCGTGCGTGTGTGTATATACACGGTATTTTACGGTAATCGGTAGTGGGATGGGGAGAGAAGCTGCCTCTCCACTGGTTCAGTTAAAAATGAAGACAGTACGGAAGTTCACGTGCACGCTCTCCCGTTAATGACAGTAAGTGTCAGGTCTCTTTTTCTCTGTACAAATTTCAGCTCAGTGAGTTTATTTTAGTTAAACACTGACCGCACACACTTCTGCTCTGTAATGCACTGCATCATGGGCACATAGAATACACGGTGAATTATTGGGATGGTGTTTATTCTGGTGCTCTTTATAATAGAAGGATATTGGTTTTTAATAAATAAAAAAATTTGCTGTGGAAAAATAAGTAGAGCGAGAGAGAGAGAGAGAGAGAGAGAGAGAGAGAGAGAGAGAGATGACAATACCGCTTTATTATAATGCTAATAATAATAATGCATTAGTGACTTGTTGTTGTTAATGATAAATTAAACTCTCCGGCTGTGTATATAGAGATAAGTTATTCATTAATATAGTCCCGTGGTCGCTTTCAGCCTGCAGCCCGGCGCTCTTCAGAGTCATGGCGTCTCTGGACTATGAAGAAGTAACGGCGTTTCTTGGAGAATGGGGTCCGTTTCAGCTCGGCATCTTCCTGCTGCTCAGCCTCAGCATCGTGCCAAACGGATACGCCGGCATGGCCATGGTCTTCCTCGCCGACACGCCGGACTTCCGTTGCCTGTCGCCGCACCTGAACGCGAGCCGTGCGGAAGCGGAGGGCGGCGCGCGCGCCTTCACAACCACCAACGTCACTGGCACCTTGGACGGCTGCGTTGAGCGCGTGAACGGCAGCAGCGGGCCGTGCGCGAGCGGCTGGGAGTACAGCGCCGAGCGCTACCACAACACTATAGTCACCGAGGTAAGGTGCTCGCGCTCGCGCTTGCGTTTCTTACCACACACACACCTTTCTTCCTTGCTTTCTTTATGTCTGGCTGTTGTTGTTCGTATGTGTCATTATGAACTAAAATTGCCTTCATACACAAGTTTAATATGAGCCAGATCTACAGATCATAAATATATGACGATAAGAGATCAAAGAGATCAACTGCATATGATGATACAAGATCCAAGAGATCCATAAAATATAATGATAAGATCCAAGAGAGTAATTTGATGATGATTATATGGCATTGATATAAAATATATATGATTATAATATGCTTCACTGGGATATCGTGGATATCAATTAAAGTTAATAATTAATTAATTTAACTTTCAGACCAAATTATTATTCAAGCAATTCCAGATTCTTTGGATGCTTTTAAAAATTGCACTTTGCATCATCAAAAAAAAACTTTCTATCTGAATATCAGGCAATACATTTGATATGTATGAATATTGAGTAAATAGGATACATAAGGCATAAATAATAATGAAAGCAAATAGTAGTTATATTATAATATAATCGATTATAAAATACATCAAATATTATAAACATGAATGGAAGTGAAAATGTCATTAAATATATTATATTGAAGAGCAAACTGGAAAATCCCCAGTGTTCAATTAACCCAATTTTGTGGGTAGAAGAGGGCCATTTAGAAAAAAGTTCCACTTGCTTTAATAAACAACAACAACAAGAATAGCATGGTATGCACTGTTTCATTTGTTGCATAATACTATTTATTGATGCAATTACATTTCATGTCTGTTAATAAGTGTTTAAATCTCTTCCGTACATTTCTGTGCACTTTCATGGTACGACCTGATGAACCTGCTGAGGGCGTGGAAGACCAAGTAGTTTGATTATGGTCTTGTTGAGCCACAACAACCAAATTCTTCCGGGGGGAAAGGGAGGGGGTTCTGTGTCACTTCCAAGCTGTTCTGAAAATGGTATTTCAAAGTCTATTTGCAAATCTGAGAAGCACAGGAATCTGCTGAACTGTTGAACTGTTAATTACTTTTTCACCATCCTTCTGACTGTGTGAAAGAAAAGGCGAATTATTATACTTCAATGCTGTTGTTATCTGCTTAAAGATTTTGGATCTGTTGCCTGATTTGCGATGGTTAACACCCATCTGGATAATTTTCTACACTGTTGCATCATGCAAAACAATGACGAGATTATACGTGTGAAACCCTATATTTATAAACTAGAGAAGTTTTTTTTTATTATAAGAATACTTTATTATAAGTATTCCTCAGGGTGTTGTTACCTAGTAGCATATTTATTTAAAGTGCATGTATAAAAAAATCAAAGATGACAAAAGACAATAAAATGAGATTGGCATAACCTGGAGCATGCAACATGACAGCATGGAAGACAAACATTATCCAGGGCAACTTAAATTTATCGTGCTCATATATCTGAACAGCGATGGGGTGAAGGGTCTCGCTCAGGGGCCCAGGAGTGGCAGCTTGGTGTGGCTGGTATTTGAACTCATGACCCTAAAATACAAACTCTAATGCCTTAACCACTAAGCTACCACCTCTCAATGTTTGCTGTGTCTGTATATGTTAAAATGTCCATCAGACTGAAGCCATTATTGGTTGAATAAAAGAAAACAAACACACGCACAAAACAAACATGATAAGACTTAGAAAAGAAACACCTTAATAAATAGACAAAATAGGGGCTAAACATGGAAGAGATGCAAACATTTAGAGAACAAACCAGAGCCTGGACTAGAGCCAAGACAAAAGCAAGTAGCAAAGAAAAGAAACATCAAGTGTATCATAGAGTCGTTGTTGGTTTGAATTTTAGAGCTGCCAGAGCCCTCTGTCAAGTAAGACAAGAGAGGGATGACATATGCTCTTCTTTCTCCTCTGTTAATCAGAGCAATATCATTGGCACATCATGACTGCAGAAGAATGCATAAAGCGCTATTCCCTGAGTGTCTTATGCTGTGAGCAGCAGTTTGAAAAGTTTAACTTGGCAGGTATATAACCATGGAGAAAGGATGTGTTAGCGTTCACCAGTTGGTAGCTGAGAGCTGGCTAGCTGACCAGTGGGAACTTGCAGGTGATCCAATTGGGCAGGAAATAGGGACACATGGCAAAACAAAGGCACATGTAGAACAAAGAGCAAGACCAACCAGCACCCACAAGCAAATTGGGAAGGGATACTCATTTGAGAATAAATGAGGTTACTTCAAGATAGATAATTAATTTGAACAACACTTTTAAGACCCTTAATGATACCCTGCATCAACTGTAGGAACTACATCAATTGTAAGAAATTTGAAAGACACTTTTCCTCAAAACAAATTAGAACAAGCATACAGTTTTATACTTAAGTGATTAAAAGCTTCCCTCTGTCCACTATAAATATAACTCAATGCATTCAGTCCTTGTCACGCAACCATTTGCCACAGAGCCCTCTGCTCTAGCAGGTGTACAATTATTCGTTAGGCAGATACCTGATTTAAGCTGATAATTGCAAACGAGGAGTTCATACATGTTTAACAGGAATTCAGGTGGATCCTTTGTATGAAGCGTGTTCAGTTGCTGTATTGTGCTATTGCTATTATTAAACAACGTTTGGTATTTGACTGAAAATGTGCAACATGTAACGCAATGACCTCGTAAGCATCTTTACACAACTGGCTTGTGAAACTCTGTGACTGCAATGACAGCATTTCAAAACGCAGGGTGGGAAGCATGAGAAGAAGCAAAGCTGGCACAACCAGCAGTTGTGATGCTCCATTGTTGTCTTCCTCACATTCCTCACATTCTGAAATGCCACCCCAAGTACAGTATCATACGAACTTCACAGACAGCTTAACCTCAGCAGCACAGACACACCTGTCTTAGTCTTTCGATTTGTAAACACAATAGACTTAAATCATTTACCCTCAATTCACAAATCTTAAACAATACCATCTAGTCAACATTTTATTCTAAACAGTGCTGCCTGATATCAATGATAATGTGCATGATCGACCCAAAGCCACAACACCAGGAAGTCACAACCCCTGGAAACAGAGCGTTTCCTTTTACAAATCTGATTACTTCATACGAACATTAAGTTATAAAATACAGATGCTCTGAACAATCCTGTACAGCCTACAACTTACTAGAAAACCAGGAGCAGTACATTGAACCCCATTACAGGTAGTATAATATTGTAAAATGTATATATGCTCATTAATCTGCATCACTAATTATATACTGTCAAAGTAACATAAATATGTAACCAACCAAACGATGAACTTAGCTGAGTTGAAACGGAGTATTATGAATGTTTGCTTGAAGTTTATACATCCATACTGTCATATTAAGCAGGAACCCAATTTTTGGTTTCCAGAATGTTCAGGAAAGGCACATTTTTGGTAAAAAAAAAAAACCTACAAGGGAATGTCTATATAACGTTATTATTTGGTTCCTAAAAATAACCCTATCAATGCACAAACATAAAACACAAGCACGGGAAACAAAACACAAAAAAGACTAAATAGATGAACAAACTAAACGTAACATGAACGTGAGCGAAGACAACCACGAATGACAAACATGAGACACAGAGTGTAGCGTATCTTTATATTAGTTCTATTCAGTGTGAAGGTTCAGGGGCAAGAATAAACATTTGACATGATGTTTGGCAGTAATTATCATTATTTTCGTGGGAAACATAGCCCTGTGGCATGAACCTGGCAAACAGGTGACTGTTGTTCTGTCTGTGACATTATAAGTTACAAACAACTTACATTGGTGGAGGTTTGGTTTGTGGTCCATGCTAGGAGTAATTACAGTGTAATTTTCGTGAGTTTTTTCATAGTAATTCACCAACACAAATCAACTGAAAGAACTGTGAATGTTTCCAATGGTTTTGCCTAATTTCTACTGTCGCTTTGCCTTCACAGTGTTTGCAAAAACACCCAATTATGCTAAGTACCTCAATTGTTAGCAGTGGTGGACAGTAAGGAAGTACTGTAATGTAATTCGTTACTGTACTTAAGTAGCTTTTTTGTGTATCTTTTCTTTACTGAAGTATTACGTTTCTTCACAACAAAAGTAAATTATTCTAGTTTTTGTGAAATCAGTTTTTGACTAATTAATATCATTCTTGAAATTGTGTGCTAAGAGTAACATTAGAGTTTTTTTTTTTACATAAACAGAGTTGATTAAGCAAGATAATTGTATATTATATTTTTCATGAGCTGAACTCAAAAATCTAAGACTTTTTCTATGTACACAAAAGGCCTATTTCTCTCAAATATTGTTCACAAATCTGTGTAAATCTGTGTTAGTGAGCACTTCTCCTTTGCTGAGATAATCCATCCACCTCACAGGTCAGATGCTGATTAGACAGCATGATTATTGCACAGGTGTGCTTTAGGCTGCCACAATAAAAGGCAGTTTTATCACAGCACAATGCCACAGATGTTTTGAGGGAGCATGAAATTGGCATGCTGACTGAATGTCCACCAGAGCTGTGAATTGAATGTATATTTCTCTACCATAAGCCGTCTCCAAAGGCGTTTCAGAGAATTTGGCAGTACATCCAACCGGCCTCACAACCGCAGACCACACCAGCCCAGGACCTCCACATCCAGCATCTTCACCTCCAAGGTTGTCTGAGACCAGCCACCCGGACAGCTGCTGCAACAATCGGTTTGCATAACCAAATAATTTCTGCTCAAACTGTCAGAAACCGTCTCGGGGAAGCTAATCTGCATGCTCGTTATCCTCATCGTTTTCTGACCCCCCATTACCGTACAACTGGACATTTTAGAGTGGCCTTTTATTGTGGCCAGCCTAAGAACACCTGTGCAATAATCGTGCCGTCTAATCAGCATCTTAATATGCCACACCTGTGAGGTGGATGGATTCTCGGCAAAGCAAAAGTGCTCACTAACACAGATTTAGACAGATTTGTGAACAATATTTGAGTTAAATAGGCCTTTTGTGTAAATAGGAAAAGTCTTAGATCATTGATCCATATCTTAGATCAAAAGTGTTGCGTTTATAATTTTGTTCAGTGTATAATACATAATAGATTTATTGTCAAATCCCATATATTTGGAAGATTGGATGAGTTTGATTATCTTGTAAATATATTAATAAATATAAATGCGAATTGGATTTTTCTTTAGGTGATCTGATAAAACTGACCCTGAATGGCTGTGTCTCTCTATTTATCCTTACAGTGGAACCTGGTTTGCGGAGATGCCTGGAAGGTTCCCTTCACATTGTCCATCTTCTTTGTGGGAGTGCTGAGTGGGTCGTTCATATCAGGAGAACTGTCTGACAGGTACAGAGAAAGATATGGTATAAAAATGCAACATTTCAAAAGGGTGTAATTTTAAGGCACAGGATTTGGAAGACATAATAAAGGAAGATGGCAAGTGAGAAGTGTAGTCAGGCAAGCTAGGCAAAGGTCAAACTTTGCTCAGAGGACGCTGAGCTTACATAGACAATGATATCAGCAAGGCTTTGAGTTAATATGCATTATATTGCACTTTAACTCAGAAAAAACCAAGAAGGTCTCCATAACCCCATCAATCATTAACATTTGTGCCATTTGGCAGACGCCCCCTATCCCAAGCTACTTACAATTATGTCAGTTATACACCTGAGCAGTTAAGGGGTTTAGGGCCTTGTTTAGGAGCTCAGCAGTGTCAGCTTCGTGGTGCTGGGATTTGAACTCACAGACTTCCAATTAGAAGTCCAACACCTTTTACTGTTGACAAAGTAGAAGCTGTAAAGATGCAAAAAGTAATGCCTTTCAATAACTAATAAATCACCATACTATTTCTTCTACTAGCTGAATATGCACGAATATGCAGGTTGCTGTTTACATGTTAAACTGCCCTTAAACATTGGAGTTTGCTGTTTTTCTTCTTTTTGCGATACTGAGGAATTTGTTGAAATAAATGTCTAGGGAAAAGAGAATTCAGCACTATTATGTTATAATGAATACTAGTTTATTTGTGGAAAAATGACAGAAATTTATTTTTTACATTTTTATTTAGTGGGATGAATACCAAAAATATATCATCCTTAACAATCTCTAAGTTTTATATCTCATGCTTTTGAGTGTTATGCTGATGTAATAAACCAGGGGCAGTCAAATACAGTAAATTTTGTTATTCTATTACAATTCTTAAACCAGACCAAAGACTAGAAATTCACTGCAATCAAAGAAGGTTCATGAGCAGGTTTTTGATGATGTCTCGCTGCAGGTTTGGACGTAAGACAGTCCTGTTTGCCACCATGGCCACTCAGCTGATCTGCAGTCTGCTTCAGTGCTTCTCAGTCAACTGGGAGATGTTCATCTTTTTCTTCTGCCTTACTGGTTTCGGACAGAACTCCAACTACATGGCGGCCTTTGTGTTAGGCAAGTGGAGAGGCGATCATGTCATTACTATCTTTATTTAAGTAACTTCCACTTCAACATATAGTCGATGAGTCAAGAGTCATAGAAGTCTCAAATCACATCCAGTTCCTCAGTGATATCATGCAGACGTGCTGTGTTTCAGCACACACTGTGACTTATTGTAATCTAGAGACAAATAACAGATCTTCACATTATAGCTGATTGCTGCAAAATTGGACACAGTGGAAGATTGTTAGTGTTACACCTTTTGAACAAGGCTGACAATGTGCAAATATTTAAAGGAGTACTCCATCTTATAATAGAATTAACACGGTTTTCCTTAAACACAAAAGTGTTTTAAATCTTTCAGTGTCCTCTGATAATTCTAATCTAGCTCATAGAGTGCTACAATTATGAGAGAAAAAGTTTGTTCTAGTTTTCTAAGGCCTGGGCCACACTACATGATCTAAAACATTCGAACTGATGAATATGAAACATATTGTATATTATAAAATATGTAGCTGAATTCTGGATTGTACTTCAATCATTAAACTACAAGACTGACTTTGATAAAAAAAAAACAATTTTAGATTAGGTTTAGAAACTTTTACTTTTAATAATGAAGTCCATTCAAAAGCAAAAACCTTTATACTTTTACTTAAGTAGAAATGTAAAAGGAGGAGTTTTTACTAAAGTAATATTTAACAGGGGATTTTACTTTTCCTTAAGGACAGGAATGGTGTACTTTGTACTGCTTATTAGGTTCAGTTTTTACCATTTGGACTCAAGGTAGTCGAAAATTGCTGATTACAATTCCTAACGAACCAATCCTACCTGCCCCAGCGTGCCAGTTTGAAGAAATTAACGCTAATTATTTTGACGGCACTAATTTTATTAACGTGCGATTAACACAGCACACATTTATTTTTTACCATTTTTATAAAAAATATTAATAAATAAATATAAAAGAGGCTAAAGCCAACATGCATTTATTTGCAGTGTCCTTTCTTTAGTTTATATATTGGGATTAGGATATATAAAGATCCTCCGTCAAAAAATATTCTTTAATCAGTAAACATTTGTCTCAAGTCTCAAATCAGCACCAAAATCTGACATGATGCACACAATTCACTCTCTGGAGTTCGACAAATGCACCAGCGCGTTTTGTGGCATTTTTCCCTTATAGCGCTGAAAAAAACTTAAATGACACTGTCTTCGATCGTACAGATAAGAGCAATACATCATTCAAATCTGTAAAGGGGTCTACTTTTATTTGTACACTCATAATAACAAAAACATTGTGCTTTTGGAAAATACAGGGGGTGCTCTCTGCCATCTCTCTTCAGAGACACATAAATAAAACAACCTGAATGTCGGTGAATATTTGTTTCACAGACATAATACAAATATAGATTGAAAGCTTAAATTGTCTACTTATAAATACAAATATTCACATTGCATACAAATATTCTCTGATTATTTAATACGTATGAAATTTTGAAGATTTACAGTTTCTCTGGTATCACTTCATTAACCGTCCGTGTGGAAACAGCAAAGGTTCCGTTTGGTGTTCTGATGATTTACGTCATTTAAAACACCATAATTACTTTCAAACATTTACAAGAATATTTAGTCTTCATGCTCTACGTTAAGTACAGTATATATAAATCCTTTTATGGAACTAGACAACAATATTTTGGGAGTGAGTACACTCTGATAGTGATGTGGACAAATCCAAGGTCGAATGTAACTAATTTGATTCTTTCTGGGTTTTGTTATAAAGACTTCAGTACTGTTTTTTTCTCTTTCCTCTTTCCCAGGCTCGGAGCTGCTGGGGAAGAATTTGCGCCTGGCCTTTTCTGTGATGGGTGTATGTGTGTTCTATGCAGTGGGTTATGCTCTACTTCCCTTATTTGCCTATTTTTTGAGGAGTTGGAGGATCCTGCTCATGACCCTGTCTCTGCCCGCACTGCTCTACATTCCCCTCTGGTGGTAGGATGACAGCAAAGCCACAGCAGCACCCATTTTAAATATTCTAAATGATGCTATATATATATAAAACTCAGACTCTGTTATGGATACGAATACTCATTTTATTCACAGACTTTACTGGAAGCATTGCAATTTCACACAACTTGTCTAATCTATTCTCTTGTTTCATTATTATAAAGGTTTATTCCAGAGTCCCCACGCTGGCTGCTGTCTAAAGGCCATGTCCAGGAAGCAGAGGACATCATTAGAGCCGCTGCAAGGAAAAATGGTATCACTCCACCTGAAGTTATATTCAAGGATTCAGAATTGATTAAGTCTGAGGTGAAGTCAGAACAGTGTGATAATTTTTTTAATGTACGGCAAAGATTATTCACATGAATGCTAATGTAGTCTCTCTCTCTCTCTCTCTCTTTCTCTCTCTCTCTGTTTGTGTGTGTGTGTTTGTGTGTCTGAAGTCTGCAAATTCTATCTCGTACACATACTTAGACCTCATCAGAACTCAGAAAATAAGGAGCATCACACTTTTGAACAGTGTTGTATGGTAAAATCATTATTCTATTACAGTTATCATTAATATTTATTAAAATGTAATAAATAAATACAAATATTTATTTGCATATTTTTTCCACAGGTGCCTTAATCTTTAGAAGTAGTCATACCCTATACCCTATCTTTATTGACTAACTAGAATTAATTAATTTTAAGACTTATCATAATATTGCTACTATAACTGCAGTATCTTATAGTAAATATTGTTTCTTTTTTTCAGGTTCACCATCACCATCAGCTACTTTGGCTTGTGTCTAAGCACTCCTAACATGAACGGAGACCCGTATCTGAACTGCCTGTTCTCGGCTCTAACCGAGGTGGCGGCGTACATCATGACGTGGCTCTTGATTAAGGTGGTGCCGAGGCGAGCGCTCATTACAGGCCCACTGCTGAGCGGTGGCCTCGTCTTGCTGCTTATTCCGGCCGTTCCTCCAGGTCAGAACATTCAATCAACCTACTTTCAATCCTTAACACCATCAACAAAAGCCATTCTACATTAGGCTTCACTTGCTCCATTCTGTAGGGAGAATTTTGAAGTGTGTTTGTGGAGATTTGTGATCAATCAGTGACAAGGGTATTAGTAAAGTTAGGCTCTGATGTAGGTGAGGTGAGGAGGCCTGGGGTGCAGTCAGTTCCAAATCATCCCAAAAAATCAAAGTGGGTTCCAAATCATCCCAAAGATGTTCAGCATTGTTGAGGTCAGAACTTTAAAGCAGGCCACTCAAGACCACTCCAAAACATGTAAAGCATATCTTCATGGACCTGTCTCTTTTGCACAGGGGCATTGTCATGCTGGAACAGTTTTGGGTTCATGTGAAGGAAAAATTTAATACTATTGCATTCAGAGACGTCTCATACAATTGTTTGCCTCTAACTTTGTGGTAACAGTTAACCGAAAAAGTCAGGTGTCTCAATACTTGTATCCATATAGTGTACATTAAAAAGAATGACATGTTAGTATTTTTTTAATTGAATTCCTGAGGATGAAATCTGTCTTTACATTCCAGATTATGGCAGTGCGACAGTGGCGTTGGCTATGCTGGGGAAGCTGGGGGTCACAGCAGCTTTTGCCGTACTCTACATCTCGACGGCGGAGCAGTTCCCCACAGTGGTGCGTGGGATGGGAATGGGAATCTGCAGCATGTGCTCAAAGATCGGCAGCACCATTTCTCCATTTTTCCCCTACTTCGGTAAATAGCCTTTGTATACATTTATGTATGTCTTTCACGCTCATTAATGACGGAGCTACAGTGGAGCTTTAGTGGGTGCTAATTCTCTATTTTGAGCAAGAGTTTTTGAAATGACAAATATAAACAAGTGGCCCGCTGACTTGCTTGCTGTTCTACACAATGTGCAGTCATGGGGCAGTGTGCAAACTGCTCTATTTGGCTTTGTCGTTTTATACCTACACCTAGTGGACAAAAACTGAAACTGCAACAAAAGTAAATCGAGGATGGAAAAGATATCATGAGGGTAATGCGTTTTGTATTCTCATTTTGGCTAGTAAGGTAACTAGTAGTCAAGTAGATTATTTTATTTTAAATACCTGAAAATCTAATGTTTATGTGCAGACAGTGATGTACAGAGCCATTTTTATTCTAAGATATGTTGCAAAAACTGAGAGAAGGAGAAGATGATTTATGCGGATAATGTATTTACACCAGAAACATGCATGCACCACGGGCCCAGTTTCCTCTTTCAAAACCTGACAATCTTTGAGATAATTTAATGTTCATTTGCAGTTGTGGGTGGTCAGAGTCAGCAAAGTCTTCTCTGCTGGCCTAAACACTATCAGAAGCACTGACCTACATTTACAACCTAAAATCTACTATTTGTTCCATGAAATTATATTAATTTATTCCCAACGGTTTATTCTCTTCATTTTCGTAGCGTTTCTCTTGGTTGCACTGCTTCCAGTACATGTATGTGGATGTTCGATTTTTTGTCCAATCAGATTTTAGTCTGCAAAGTCAATAGTGCTGGCTCTTTGACCATAGAGAATATTAGCAACGGGTCTGTTTTTTCAACCAATCAGATTTCAAATTCGCCTCCAGAATAACGTTAGTATTTTTCCGTCCTCTGATTGGTTGGTCAGAGAATACATCAGAGTTAGACTTTTTTTTTACACCTGGCAGGGAGAGAAATTGATTTGGTCTTGGACATATACTTAAAAATACATTTTCAAGAAAAGCTAAACATCGTGAGGTGAGGTCGGCCATCCCCGGAGCTCAGTTGTGGTGGTAGTGTAGAGGTTTGGAGTTGTCTTAACTGGGTTTCTTGCTTTAGTAAAATGGTATTCACTCTCCATATGTGATGTATAGTATTGGTGGGTCCTATAATCGCAAATTGATAGTGGTGGTATTAAGAGGTGGAGGAGGTGGAGGAGGTGGAGGATTAAGAAGGCCCAGGTACCAAATGCACGACCCACCACTGCTCATTCGTATCAGCCTAATTTCAGGGTTTCTGTGTTGTATTTGAGATGTTGGGAGTTTTTATGGTACCTGGTCTCCTTGGCTAATATTACCCCTGCTTCGTGTATTTGTTATATGAAACACCTTTAAACAAATGTATGCCAAAAACCAGCTAAATAGAGCTGCTAATCTCTCAATTGTCATTACCTTTACAGTGATGGATCTATAATAAATAGACATTTAGTGTCACACAGATTAGGATGGTTCCCTTTTAAGTCTGGTTCCTCTCAAGGGTACTTTTTTCTCTCTTTTCTCTTTTTGCACAAGACTTCGTGGTTTTCGTATGAATATAATTATAATCTGAATACAAAAGTTTATCAGATTAAATCTAGTACGAGACAGAACGAGCTTGTCTGTAAACACCAAAACAAAACAAAAAACAACCCTAACAAAAACCCCTTACAATGTGATGTCTTAGATTGTTGCAATTATAAACCATGACTGCTTATTATTTCCTACTGAAAATCATTCTTGTGGGCTGTTTTTACCTGCAGTAAGTTGAAAATTACTCCCCAGTGTAATTTATCTATGAAGGGCTTCTATCTCCTTGGTTTTTTTAAACATACTGAGGTCTAAAATTTCAGCTGACCTGACACACAGCACTTAGTGGTTATTTGAGATGCCTTTTCTTGAACAAAAGGAAGCACGTTGCACATTCAGCACACTCACGCTGAGGTTCATGAGGTAATGCATTAGGAGCGTGTATCGTTTACATCTCCATCGGTCAATGGTTCTGCATGTAGTCATGGGCATTGGATGCTTAGAGCCTTTGTATATCTTGCACTTATTATCATTTTGGCAGACGCTTATATTGAAAGCGATAAAACTGAATTCAAGTTTGTGTATTAGACAGTTTAGTGTTGTTTGGGAAATATCTCACCTTTATGATTGAACATAATATTTACATTTATGGTATTTGGTGAATGCTCTTATTCAGAGCGGCTTACAGGATTTCATTTAAGCGTGGCAGTCCCATGGTTTTCCAATTCACATACTATAAGTTAAATTTAACTGAATGATTTATAAGCTTCAAGTTCTCTCCAAAAATGGTTCTTACTCTGCATTACCTTCACATTGGCTTAAATATACAACAGCAGTTCCAAAAATTGGCAGGAACATACATTCCCAGTCCAACATATAGAGTCTTTGTCTTTTATATGTGTCATCTCTGACAGTTATTCCTTGTGTCTGTGGCCTCCGGGTTGCTCTAAATCTACATTTGACAATGAAAGCGCTATAAAATTGGATTGAACTTCATCAAATTGAAAAGGAGACTAACAGACACAATTTTTACTATAACAGCATCTGACAATACTTTTTTGTATTGATATGTATTGTTTTATTGTTTATCTTGGTGATCTGCTGAGCACTGCTAATGATTCCAAGACTCCTCTATAGCTGTGGTTGCTGTGCTGGCAGAAACTCAGCCTCTGAGCTCTATTTTTATTCACTCTCTCCTGCTATAGAGCTTCTGGTTTTGCATCACAAGACGCTAAAATTATCTGGCAAACGGAAAACTAAAAGTGCTGTTTTTTTTTTTTCACAGGTCATTATGATCAAGTTCTGCCCTACATTCTGATGGGAGTACTGACAGTAATTGCAGGACTCCTGAGCATTCTGATGCCAGAGACGCGAGGCGTTCCCCTCCCCGAGGCCCTCTCACAAGTACAGAGTCTAAACTGGTATGTCTCTTTTTGCTACACTGCTGTAGACCAGTACAATCAGCCTTAGGTGCAGCTCATTCAGCTGTAATTATTACCTGTAGAAGAAAAGAACTCTTTCTTGTGCCAATCTGACATCCATATATCAAACCTCCAATTAAACTCCTGTTTATTTCACACGGAAATATCAAAGGACGAAAATGTCAGGCAAACAAGATCTGAATTGCTGATTCCCTCTAGGTTCCTTTATTTTTATACATACAATAACTGTACATTTTTTAGGTGAACATTTCCATTGCATTTATTACAAACATGATTTCTGGTTCGGTTAGGAGCATGTTAATGTGTGTATACAGCAGCGACAATTAAATTCTAGCATTTAATCCTAGATTGAAAAAACAAAAACTACAAATCCTTAAAACCTATATGTACAATTTCACTTTTACAAAGTGTGGCATCTGAAGAAATGTGAGATGTTTTGGTCTCTGGTGAAAAAGAGTTCAAACATTGTAATCGTTGACAAATCGCTGTGTTCGAGGCAGAATATTACTCTTAACAGGTAGCGGCACTCTGCCTGCTGCATGACATGCCTGCATTGTTTCATATAACACACAGTTTGTAATAATCCATGATGGTTAAGCAGACGGTGTGGAAGCTGAAAGTGAAGAATGGGCTGTCAAAATTAACTTAAATTCTAGCATTTAATCCTAGATTGAAAAAACAAAAACTACAAATCCTTAAAACCTATATGTACAATTTCACTTTTACAAAGTGTGGCATCTGAAGAAATGTGAGATGTTTTGGTCTCTGGTGAAAAAGAGTTCAAACATTGTAATCATTGACAAATCGCTGTGTTCGAGGCAGAATATTACTCTCAACAGGTAGAGGCACTCTGCCTGCTGCATGACATGCCTGCATTGTTTCATATAACACACACAGTTTGTAATAATCCATGATGGTTAAGCAGACGGTGTGGAAGCTGTAAGTGAAGAATGGGCTGTCAAAATTAACGCAAATTCGTTTTAACGGCACTAATTTCTGTTTGACCTTTTTAAAAAATAAATAAATAAATAAATACATGAAAAAATAGGCAAAATTAAAACCTTCAACCCAACATACATGTATTTAAAACATCCCTTCTTTACTCAGATATCAAATTAAATAAATAACTCCACCCAAAATGTTATTTTTAATCAGTAAACATTTGTTTTACTTATGCGCCAAATCTCAAATCAGAAAATCCGCCGTGATGCACACATCAGCAATTAACCCTCTGCGGTCGACAAACTCGCTGGTGCGTTTTGTGGCATTTTTTCCTCATTGTTTTTTTTTTTAATAGTACAATACATCCTTCTAATCTGTAAAGGGACTACTTTTATTTGTATACACTCATAATAACAAAACACTGTGCTTTTGTAAAAATAAAGAAAACAGACAGGGGGCGCTCTCTGCCGTTTCTGTCATCTCCTTTCACAAACGCATAAATAAAACAACCTAAAACTCAGTGAATACTCGCCTCACAGACATAATAAATATATGAATAGAAAGCTTGAAACGTCTGCTTTTAAATAAACCAACTATGGTTTGTGTTGAGTTTGGTTTCACTAATACTAAACATAGATTTGCATAAAGCATCCATGTTTGTCCATGCCCATGTTGATTAGAGTATTTAAAAGCTTAAATTATTAAATTAAGGTACATTTTGAACATATATACACACAATGCATATATACCTAGATAAAATCTAAAATCAAAATACATAGAAAATAGTGTAATGTCTGATTGCTCATGATCTTTCCTTGTAAAATGTACTGCAAACTCGTGACAGCTTCTGATCCAGCCATGTGAATGATTTCAAGACTTCTAAACTGTTTTTTATTTTTCAATGTTATGCTTGAAAGTACCCATTTGACCCATATTGTAGATTGTATATAATATATACGTTCACTCTCTATAATAATAATGTGGAATGTCCTCATGCAAGTACGGTTCTTTAATCACTTTTATTATAGCTGCAATAAAACTCACTTCTCACTCATTATCTCTTTGAAGTAAAATACAGGAAAGAAATGGAGATGGAGACAGTGGTATTTGCAAAAGTTCCAGAGATTTTCCCATTTCAGAACAGCTTAATTCCTGATAATGTTAATAATGTTAATGTATAATGTTTCCATATCAACAATATCTTATTATTAGAAGGTTTGGATTATGAGGCGTGTCTTCCATACAGTGCAAATGATTGAGCTGTTTGTATGGAATTGATGTATGAGAACGAGCGCATTTATGTAATAAAAACCTGTATGTTCTTACTCAGGTGCTGTGGCTTGTGTAGGAATCGTCAGAAAGCAGAGAAAACACATGAATGTCTGGCAACAAAGATGTGATCTGGAGTGTCCCGGTGTCGTGACATGCACTTTCTGATACTTGACCGTTATGCAAATCCCATTTAATGTAGTATTTAGTAGGTTTACACTACCATCCATCATCCTGTGATGACCACAATGTTTTTTCAATTGTTCTGCATTTTTGTTATGTCAGATTGCACAGTGATCCATCAGCTGTTTTAGTTCACAGATTTGCACATTTTGAAATATATTCAGATATAATTATGCAAATGTTTTTATATAGAGTAAGATCAGAACACTTTTCATATGTGTATATATTTTTTATTGTGCTGGTGATATCAAAAAAGAAAAATGATTACATAAATAGACTTGTTAATAAAAGAAAGTTGTTGGTCCCAAATTAATGTGACATGGTCCTGTTTATACATATACAACCTCCAATTATACTCAGCCTTTAGGGGTCTATAACTATTTGGCATTTGCATTCACATTTATGGCATTTGGCAGAATACATTTAAAATGATCTCTTTTATACAAATAAGTAGTTGAGGGTTTAAGGGCCTCGTCTAAAGGCCCAGCAGCTTTGTTGTTCTGGGGATTTGAAGTCACAACCTTCTCATTAGAAGCCCAAAGTGTCTTAAACACTGATTTTTATTTAAAGAGATCATTTCTTCCTTCCTTTCTCTCTTCCATCCATTCATCCACCCATTCATACATCAATTCATCTATCAAAACAAACGAAATCCTTAATAATATTTTTTTCTTACGGTAATATATTTTATCATTAAACTTTGCTTTTATATCAACATTTAATGCATGTGGTATAGCAGCTTACAAAGTGCTTTAAAATCCCGATCATTAAATATATTCTATTGCTGGTTAATTAGGACACAGACAATCCCATCCATCTAAAACTTTTTTTGTGAGTAAAAATAGTTACTTTTTTTTTTTTTTAAAGAGAAATGCTAATTAATGTACTGCTGAAAGAGGGAGGTCTTTACACATTGTCTGAAGACTGTAAGAGATTAGCTGTTCAGACAGCAAATGGAAGTTCGTTCCACACCCCCAAAACCAGAACATAGAAGAGTCTGGAAGGATGTCTTTCTTGTAGCCAGAGAGATGCTGGGACCAGTTGAGCAGTAGTTGGGGATGTTGGAGATCATCATGCTTTTTTCACTAGTGCTCTCAGACTTTTGGAACCCACTTTGTATTATCAACCAGGATTCTTCTTTTCCTCTCATCAATAAGAAACACCAATCAATTCCTATAGAACTATCAGATACTCTTCTATACTATACTGATACTCTCCTATACTATAGTGATACTCTCCTGTGACACCATTTGTGGGCGGTCAGGGCCAGTAAAGACTTCTCCGCTGGCCTAAACACTATCAGAAGCACTCAACTACATAACCCTAATTCTAATATTTGTTCTATGAAATTGTATTAATTTATTCCCAACAGTTTATCCTCTCCATTTCGTAGCGTTCATCAGAGTTAAACTATTTTATACCTAAGAGAAATTGATTTGGTTGCGGACATACTTTAAAATACATTTTGATGAAAAGCTAGACATCGTGAGGAGATCGGTCAACCCCGAAGCTAGCTAGCTTGTCTCAGGCCGGGAAAGGGTTTGTTCTAAACTTTCAGACCAGTGAATACGAGCGGTACCACTGGATTACAGCCTTTTATTAGACAAATATTGATTCTGAACTGCTCCAGATGATGTAGGTGCACAGTTGCGGTTGTAGTGTAGAGGTTTGTAGTCTTAAATGGGTTTCTTGCTTTAGTAAAATGGTATTTACCCTTTAATTGTGTAATGCCTTTCTCTTTGTAATGCCACGCATTGTTATATTGCATTTTTGTATTGTATTGATGGTTTCTATAATTGCGACATTATAGTGGTGGTATTAGGAGGTGGATTAAGTTGGGTAAATCCCCACTGAAGGCCCAAGTACCGAATGCACAGCTCTGTCTGAACCAAGTAATAAAAGTCTGTGAACTATCTGTACTATATTGTATTGTATAGTTTTTTGCATCGTATTGCATTGAATCAAATCAAAATCGGATCATTGCAACATAATGGGGTGAATTGTATTGTATCGCAGAGGTAGCTGCTGCAATTTTTAAATGTATTTTTTATGTATCGTATCGTTGGCTATGCAACGAGATGTATAAATCCCTAACCTGTATCATGCAATTACAATGAAGTTCTATCTATCTATCTATAAAAAAGAAAACAAAAAAAGTTGCAGTTGCAGTAGCAATGCGCCACAGACAGAGGGCGCGTGGAGCCAAACACCTGGCACAGCGCACGCGCCTAGGTGATAAAGTGACTCACCGGGAGGGAGGCGAAGGCACGCGCCGGCGCGAGCGCTCCCGTTTCGTCGGAATAACAGCTATTTATAGACATATAGATTAAAGAATTCTCTGGATTTCGGTTTTTCCGTCATTCTCTTGCATTTCGGCGTTTGGAGGTAGCTCTCCGGCCTGGCGGTCGTGCGGCCCGTCCTTCACGGTGATTCATGTTGATATGCTTGACGGTGTCCGTGCCGATGATGCTGCTGAAGGTGAGAAGGCGGATGAGATCAAGCGCCATCGACGGAGAGCCGTAGTAACGCTGTCCGCATTAACGACGCCTTGTCCCGCGCGCTTTTTATTTGTGCTTTTTCCCCCCGTGCAACGCGCTGAAATAAACGCATCCGCCAAAAGGAAACATGTTCCAACGCCTGCACACCGAATATGATGAACTCAGCGCTATTTCTCTCCTTCTTTGTTCGGTAACGGCGTAAAAAAAAATATCCTCATTTTTTAAAATTTATTTATTAATTGAACGATTAATTAATTTCAAAAAAACAACCCGAGACATGCGCGCGTGGTGATCCCGGTCGGCGCGCGCGCGCAGCCCCGGAGGAGAATGGAGCCGTTCCTGCAGCTCGCGCCGCACTCGCTGGCCATCGTGCTGTCGCGGCGCGCGCCCGCGGAGTCGCGCGGCGTGACCGAGAGCGCCGAGCCGCCGCGCCACCACACCGGCTACGAGGTGTTTGCCGAGTTCAAGGCGCTCAACACCGAGCACTTCTGGAACAAGATGGTAGCAGACGCCATCGCCGAGACGTTCTTTCTCGGCTGGCTGGACGAGCACGTGCTGCTCATCCAGGGCAAAGAAGAGCACCTGGAGGCGCTGCGCGAGGCCTGGACCCGGAGGTCCCTCAAAGCGCCGCGCGGCTTCGACATAAAGTACCTCGGTAATGAGCGCACCTGCAGCGCGGTCTTGTTTATTAAAACACATTTACAGGTGTATTTTATTACTTTTTTTTTGCAGACGCTTTGTCGTGTGTGTGTGTGTGTGTGTGTGTGAGAGAAAACCAGGCCGCAGGCTTTACAGCCGTATTCTGTCATCCATTTTGTTTACGTGCTTCATCGTAACAGAGGAATTGCTGCGGATTTCCACAAACTAATTTCCCGACTTTTTTCGTAAATTGTCAGAAGCCGTGGTCACTGAGCGTGCGGTTGTCCGGGGCGTGGTC
Source organism: Silurus asotus (assembly GCA_024362625.1). NCBI lineage: Eukaryota > Metazoa > Chordata > Actinopteri > Siluriformes > Siluridae > Silurus > Silurus asotus. The sequence goes on from MU551526.1 coordinate 109,028, forward strand.
TACAGGCATCTTGGTTATGGTTCTTGAGCGTGCTGTTCTGTGGGGGGCGTGGTCTACAGGTATCTGTGTTACTAGGGGGCGTGGTCATTGAGCATGCTTGTTATTGGAGGGCGTGGTCTGTACATATCGAGAATTGTAGTCCTTGTGCATGCTGTTGTCAGGGAGCGTGGTCTACAGGCATCTGGATTATTAGGGGGCGTGGTAATCGAGCATGCTTGTTGTTGTTGTCGGGGGGCGTGGTCTGCACATATCGAGAATTAAAGTCCTTGTGCATGCTGTTGTCAGGGGGCGTGGCCTGCATCTATCTGGGCTGTGAGCTGACGTAATCACTTATCGTGTTGTTGTTGGTGTCTGTACAGGTCACGCCTACTGGTATTTGGGTTATGGTTCTTGAGCGTGTTTTATGGCGGCGTGGTCTGCTGGTATCTGGGTACTTCGGGGATGGGGTTCTTGAGCGCACTGTTGTCGGGGTGTATGGTCTGCAGGTATCTGGGTTATGGAGTGTGGTCCTTTTGGGCATTGTTCGCAGTTCCCCTTGTCTTATCGGGGGGTCGGTGGATTTTCAGGGGGCATGGTCACAATCATCAAATGAAATGCGTTCATGCTCTTGCTGAAATCAGAACCAGGTCACTGTGCTTCACATGAGGAGATAGAAGGAGGCACAAGTACATGGATGCCAATCATTATCATTTCGCAGTGCTCCAGAGACCCCAGAGTTCGATCAGTGTATAAACAGATTTTCCCATGTTTTTACTGCGCATGTTTGGAATTTCTTGGTGTGTTCTGGTTTTCTCCGACCTCTAAAACTCATTCCAATAGGTGGAATGGCAACTGCCTATAAAATCAGGTGTATGACTGTCTGACTGGCATTGATCGGTGTCTGATTTAGGGTTTAACTCTACTTGTTTGCAGTGTTTTGTGGGGCTAAATTACAGCCCAGACAAGTGCAGTGTTTTTAACAAATGTGTATCGAAAATAAACTTGAATGTTTCCAGAGTATGAATCCAAATGGGCAGTATAAACCTTAAACTGTGACACATACAATTTATTTGAACCAGTTAAAAAGATCACCAGGTTTAGCTGTCACATTTTGCCAATTCCACCAGGTTATGTTAAAATAGCTTTTGTTGAAAAGGATGGAGGAAATGGTTATAAATCTCCAGATTACCAAGTTCACCCAGACAAGAGGAAAGTATCTGCAATTTGGAACAAAATGTATTAGTACAAATCCACAGTATTGCTGCTTTCTATACTTGTGATTGTACAGACAGAAGATTTGCTCGGTTCGATTGGTTACCACATTTGTAAGCCTTTTTTTTTTTTTTTTTTTTTTTTTTTTTTTCTCTCTCTCTCTCTCTCTCTCTCTCACTCTCTCTCTCTCTCTCTCTCTCTCTCTCTCTCTCTCTATGTTTTGGTCTTCAGTCAACACTGAGAGTGTTTTTCCTTTAGTGAACAAGTGGAAATGTAGCAAACAGTGTTTTCATGTTGTAAGTGGCGATTTAGAAAAAACGATATTGAACCTTTTTAGTCATTTGACCAATTCAACTCAACAAGATGGTGGAAGTTTTTGTACTGCAGTTGTGGCTACTGTTCAGTTTATTAGGGCCAATAAAGATTAATGTCACTTTCTATAAGCTTCAAGCTGCATGTTTTTTTCCAGTGTTCACAATCTTATCAATTTAAGGGGACGGAAAGTGAACATACACCCGATAGAAATGTTGCAGGACAAGGCTTTTTGCTTTTGTACGTGTTTTAAGTGTGGAGACGCAAACGTTTTTAGGCATTTCAGTATGGACAAGTGTGTTTTTTGGGAAGCATTTTAAACCACGAGTGTAGACGGATAGCATTTCAGAAAGGTTTTTAGATCTGAACTAATATGGATATTATAATAAAAGTCGAAGTAACTTGTTAACCTACGGTATTATATATAAATTGGGGGACTCGAAAACGGTTTGCATGCATTTACAATTACATTCACACAATCACAATCTCTGCAGACTTTTTACCTCAACAGGCTCTTAAACTACCGCTGTTACAGAACAATAGTTATATCGATTTTAATAAATCATCTAATGTGAAATTCTGTGGTTCATGTGAACATGAAATCAGTCATTGACCGGCGTTATAGCTGCTTCTGTTCTTTCAATAACTGCTTTTTTTTTTTTTTCTGGGTCGGTTAAGTTTGAATAAATCATACAGCGATTCAGCCGTTTATCTTTCGATTATTGATTTTTGAACCTTGTGAAGATTGAAATACGACTGAAGCAGTTGAAACACCCTGTGCCCAAGCCCAAGCCTTCTTTTCCTAAGTGCACTTTAAATAACACTGTTCTTTCCATCAACAAATCGATAGGCTAGTTACTTTAGTGAGCAACACAAGTCAAAGAGCATTTCATTACAGGTTGGCTGTGGAGAGAATAGTCTTTTACAGCACTATGTTAGGAATTGTCTGTTTGTTCATCCATGCCTTTTTACTACCTGAATTTTTTGTTATTTATCTGGGATCAAATCTAAAATTAGCATAAATACTGCACAATCCTTGTCAAATGTAAACATATTTTTCTTTATTTCTCTTTTCCAGCTAATATTTTCATTATTATTTTAAGAAATGTATAATGCGTTAAATGTAGCTAATGTTTATGAACGATTGCTTGTGATTTGTCGCATATGTACTAAAATAACCAAAATCCTGAGGTAAAATTAAGTGTATACTTAAAGTAATGAACCCAAGATGGTTCAATAGTTATTCTTTGTTTCTAGTCCTGAGGCGAGGGTGACTTCAGACATAAACAAGTGTGGATTAACATGTCCTATGTGTGACTGGCACGTTCAGCCATGTTTGTGCTCATTTTATATGTTTACTCAATGTTTGTTTGGTGGTCTGGAATTAAATTTGATTGAGAATCTAATGTTAGACATTTGTTTCTGAAAGATTGGAGTGTTTTTTTCTTTTTGCTCACAGCTTTCTCACTTTGTTTTCTGCTTTTTTTTTTACCATAGACTCGCCATGTGCACACTGTACGAATTATTTCCTTATAGGTTACAGTAAGTAATGGGGGGAGTAGCGATGCTGTTATTGTTTTGTTTCTTGATATTTTTTGTTTCTTGAAAATTGTTTACATACATATGTTGTCAGGGCCAATAAAATGCACTTGGCTCTACACAATAAGTGTAAATATACATAGTATATTATGTTGTATAAAAGTTCAGGTATGAGGTAGTTGAGTGAAAAGCAATTTGCAAAATAAAGGTGCATTGTGCAAAGCAATGAGGTAAAAAAATGTCCAAGGCAAGCTGCATGGTAATGCAAATGATAATTGTGATACTAATCAGTCTAGTTTTGTTGAGAAATAAAGCAATATTATGATTGTTTTAAGTATGATTTTATTTTTAAAATATTTTGTGGTACTTTTCTCTTGATACCTGTCATGTTGAAAGTCTTCATCCTCTCTCATCCTGATTTAAATTTTTTTTAATAAATAGTTTGACCTTCGCTTGGATAATAGAAGTGAAATTTGTGAGTAAAAATGCATTGTGACACGTACTATAATAATCCCGAATAACTAGGTTCAGTGTGGTTTCAAAAAGTGCTTGAAAAAGGTAATTTAGAAAAAGAAAAAAAAAACCCCGATTTGGAATAAAGCGAGAGGTGCATCATGAGAACTTAGAACATCAAAGCTGGGAGTTTTTCTTTTAAAAGTATAAGCTGATCTGGAGCAGGTTAGAAAAAGCACGGGTGCTTTTAAATACAGGGCCTCTTGGTACGCCAAGTCTTCAGCTCGTGTTACTAAGCAAAACGACCCGGCTGGTCTATTTTAGCCTTATAGCACACAGTGTTTTTTGGATGTGGCCTGCAATTTTTTTTCGTTTTAAAATCTTAGCATAACATTTAAAAGTCTATTTATAACAGTGATATGTTCTTTCTTTATTCCTACCAAATCAGAGCAGAAACTCTAGTACGGTTTCTAGTCAGTTGTTGTTAAGTTCCATGTATTGTCTCAGATCAGCCATTACATTAGCGAGTGGACACACGGCTACAGCAGAACCATTACGAGTAAATTTGTGTAAATCTCAGCAGGTTTCATTACGCAGCGTTACTACAGGCTGGTTTTCTTCCTCGTCTCGTCTTTCATTCCTCTCTCCATCAGCATGGAGCAGGCTGGAGAGCCGTTTCAGTGTCTTTGTGTTTGTCTCATCTTGCGGAACGAGAGCGGCTCATTTATGCCTCCGAGGACGTCTCCCTCATTCCGTTAATGGACAGGGACCTTCTCTGTCTGTTTGTTTTTCTTTACCGCAAAATTCCTCATTTTACACAATTAACATCGCCTCGTTACGAGTCGGCAAAGTGAGACGTTTCCTGAGCCGTTGTGTCCATGTCATACGATAAGCTCGGCTTTGTGTTGTAGTGCGGAGGCCTCAAACCTGACACTGATGGATCTTTAGAGACGGGGAGACGGGATAGGAGAGGGATTTAGTAAGTGGTCACATTTTTAGGTGCTTCAAAGCACCTAAGGATCTCAGTATGAAAACCTTCACAAGATGTTTTGAAGAGGATTAGTGAGATCGATTGAAAGCAAGTGTTTTTTCTTTTTTCTTTTTTAAAGAAGGACTCTTTTTAACATCAAAAATTTGTAACAGCCTCCAAAGTATTTATAGCTGAGTGAGGATTAGGCTGGTATAAATGGGCCATTATTCTGGCTGACGTGCCTCTGCAACATGATCTGCTGAAAACGTGATTGTGTGTGTGTGTGGACCTAGTTGTACCCTGAGGTGTGTATGTCATCGTCTCTTGCATATTTGCACTAGTGCTGTGTTTCAGGTGTGTGTGTCTGCACAGGTCCGAGCAGAAGAAAAGAGAAAAATAGAAATGCCCCCAATGCTCTGTGCATAAATCATCCTCCAGTTACACATCACAATTTTTTTTCTCCTGCCGATCCCACACAAGCTCCACAAAACAGATCTCAGAAGAAAGAAAGATAAAAAACCATCTACCCCAACCATAAATTAGCAGACGCTTAGCCTGAGCACTGATTCGACTTCAACGTGACACCTGCACTTAAGGGCATGTCCCTTCCTGACTTTCACCACTTTCTTGTCTGATGCATGATGTAACTTTGAAGCCTCATCGGTTACTGTTTCGTAGGGATGTTTATTGTTGTTAAGGAAACAGCTTGTGACTTGCTCATTCGGATGCAGACGCTGGTATGCGTGTTGTACAGACGGCTCCATCTTAGTCACCGGTGAATCATATTTAATGAGAACCTTTAAAAACGCTTCAGGAACATCTTTGCACTTGTAATGTTTTGTCCCTTTTTTCGATGCCGAACTGATATCAGAGTTTACTCACTATTCCGAATAATAGCGAAACATTCCAAGTTCTATTCCAAATTTGGATACTGATCCAAAAAGTAACTGAGGACCTGCTTTTTAAATTAGTTTTTTTTCTTTATATATAAAAGTAGGTTAGGCTCGTTCATTTTGTTGGGGTCCCCCAGTGTGTCCAAGACCTCCTTTTCTGCTTGCTCTGTGCTGCTGCAATTCCATGCCGTCTCGTCTCATCTCTACCAACATCTCGCTCTCACTTGCCCGCACACTTACAAATCACTGCTAGAGAGTGTTGGGGCGAGAGAACATAAATCACATAAATACATGCCGGGAAGCAGGTTTCAGGTGTGTCGCATCAATCTTTACAGAACTGGCACGTCCCCAAACTCGTCCTTTACCATGTAGATCCACCCCAAAGTACCACCAGATTCACTACAGATGAACCAAATGATCTCATGCTTTGTTGAATAATAAATGGCCTCACAGATCGGACCTGACGACATCATCTAGTGCCGGTGCAAAAAAACAATCCTTGGAACGATTTCTTTCTTTTTTTTTTTGCCTTTGTTTAAGTTTCAGGACTTTAGCTTTATAATAGGTTTCTTTAATAAACATTGATGATAAAGAGAAGGAGAAAAAGGTGGTTTAAATGTCCACCTATGTTTATTCGCTACTAATGTATGATGTCCTGCTCGGAAAAAAAAAAACTCATTTTCTGGCATGGATCTGATCAATATGTTGTGGACACTAGTGTTGAATTGCACATAGAGAAGTGCAACTTAACTGCATCTATTACGATTCTGAAGCTTGTTTCCACAAAAGTGTACAAACCTGCACCAGGTCTTCTTTAAGCTGAAACAAAACCTACAGGCTATTTTATAAACTGTAAGCAAATTCACAAAGGGTGTGTGAGAGATTAAAAGCTTTAAAGTTACTTTTATTTATTTATTTTTTTATCTGAAGGTTTGTTGTATTTGTATCCTGTTGGCAAAACTAAATTCATGGTTCATGTTGTATATTGTGAACGTCTTCAGATAACACGATGTGAAATTTTAGTCTCATATCTACCTTCAGCTTTAGGAAAATCGTTAAGTATGGCAGAGTTGATTCGTCGTGATCGATTTTTCACCAGGGGTCATGGCAAGGTAGTGATTAATGATGAATTCTGATGTCATCCACTCAGGGCAGCTCTGGTTTAGCAGCTGTGTGGTATTGGAATGCGTTTCTTCTATTGGTGCAGACGTGCAGTAACGCAATCTGGCCTGATGTGGTGCTCTTTAATTCTTATGATCTAATCCATGGTGTCATGATGCACGGATTAATCCGGTAGACACACTGATGGACTCTGTTTTGGATTTTAATTTTATTTTCACTATTTTCAGTAGTACTTTCTGCCATATTCTGCCCTGTGTGATGCCTTCTCACCAAGCTGTTTGCCTATTGTCCTGTAGCCCATCCCAGCTTTGTGCAGGTCTACAATTTTGTCCCTGGTGTCCTTGGACAGCTCTTTGGTCTTGACCATAGTGGAGAGGTTGGAGTCTGATTGTGTGGACAGGTGTCCTTTTTATACAGGTAACTAGTTCAAACAATTAATAATGAGTGAAGGATAGGAGGGCTTCTTAAAGACAAACTAACAGGTATGTGAGAGACAGAATTATTGCTGATTGGTAGGTGATCAAATACTAATTTACTAATAAAATGTTAATTATTTTAAAACCATACAATGTGATTTGCTGAATTTTTTTTTTGTTTGATGTGTACCTACGAAGAAAATTACAGATCTCTCCATTCTTTTTAATTGTAAAAAAAATTCAAATACTAATTTGCCCCTATGTATGTATGTATTTTTTTTATTTAAAAAATTTTTTTTACACAGTGGTGTGAAAGTGTTCTTCCTAAGTTTCTTATTTTTCTGCATGTTTTTCACACTTTAATGTATAGACTATCAAACTAATTTAAATATTGGTAAAAGAGAACACAAGTGAACACAGCATGCATTTTTTAAATGAAGGTTTTTATTATTGAGGGGAAAACTAAATCCCAAACTGCATGGTCTGCTGTGAAAAGGTGTTTGCCCCCCTGTTAAAACTGTGGTTTATCACACTGGAGTTCAATTTCTCTCGCCACATCCAGGCCTGATTACTGCCACACCAGATCACAATCAAGAAATCTCTTAAATAGGACCTGCCTGACAAAGTGAAGTAAACCTAAAGATCCTCAGACGCTAGACATCAAGCTGAGCTGCAAAGAAATTTAGAAACAAATGTGAAAGTGGTTGAGATCCATCAGTCTGTAAAAGGTTATAAAGCCAATTCTAAAGTGTTGGGACTCCAGTGAACCACAGTGAGCGCCAATATTCACAAACGACAAAAACATGGAACAGTGGAGAACCTTGCCAGGAGTGGCCGGCTGACCAAAATTACCCCAAGAGCACAGCGATGACTCATCCAAGAGGTCACAAAACACCCCACAACAACATCCAAAGAACTGCAGGCCTCACTTGCCTTAGTTAAGGTCAGTGTTCATGACTCCACCATAAGAAAGAGACTGGGCAAAAATGGTCTGAGTTCCAAGAGGAAAACCGCTGCTGAGCAAACAGAACATAAAGGCTTGTCTCAGTTTTGCCAGAAAACATCTTGATGATCCCCAAGACTTTTGGGGAAAATACTCTGTGGACTGACGAGACAAAAGTTTTTTGGAAGGTGTGTCCTATTACGTCTGGTGTAAAAGTAACACCGCATTTCAGAAATAAAGAAATCATACCAACAGTAAAATATGGTGGTGCTAGTGTGATGGTCTGGGGCTGTTTTGCTGTGATAAATGGAACCATGAATTCTGCTGTTTACCAAAAAATCCTGAGGGAGAATTTTTTGCCAATCTGTTCATCACCTCAAGCTGAAGCGTTGCTTGTCGTTTTTTAAATAATGCAGTTTATTATTATTATTAGCATTAGCATTTGTAAACATCAACAGTTTGCATTTTTTATAACAATTTTCAATTAAATGCATGGATTTTCTCCTGAGTAAAATTCTTGAAGCTGGACACAAAATGCTGAAGAATTCATAGCGCTAACATTAGTTGTTAGCCGCTTCTTGGTCAGTGGTTAAAGCTAGTGATATTGATTCTTTAGTGTTTCAATGCATGCGCAATACAAATCTTATTTTCGGTGGGAGTGAGTAGCCACGGTGACCCTGTGCTCACTCTAGTTTATTATATCCATGGCATTGTTTTTTTTTTTTCTTCCAAGTTTATTAATAATTATTTTATAAAATGAACTTGAAGTGCCCGGTGGAGACTAAACAAACTTGAGTTTCGCCAGCCAGATTTTAACCATCTACCTTCCAAACGTAAAAAAGAATTTTACCGATAGCCCTATACTGAAAAATTTCAGTGTGGATTATATATTAAAATATCCTGAGTAATATTTGAGTTATTGTACAGTCTCTGTGTGTTGATCCATTTCATGAAGCTGCTAATGACTTAAAGACTTCAATCTTTTTCCTGTTTGGGATCCAACAGCAGTGGAATTGCAGGCTGATACTCAGTGCGCTTGTTTTTTTCCACCACTAGAGTGTAGGGTTGCACAGAACTGAAGCTTTTCGGTTTGTTCATTCCCATCACGTGCAGTAGCTTGGACTCTTCACCCAGCATCAAACATCATGAATTATTCATATAGCCAATTCAAATGAGCTTAAGCATCTGTTTATGTTCCTGCTTTATATAAGCACATGCTTTTGTTGGTCTAAATACATAGTATTTTTTTTATTTATCTACTTTTAAGTATAATATTAAGTATAACGTTGTCTCGATAAGAGGTTTTTTAATAAAAGCTAAAATATTATAAATGTTGAGTTTTTAACAGAATGTCAATATTAATCTATTCAAAACTTTGTTCTATTCAAACCTTTCTTTATATTGAGTCATGAGACTAAATTAACATTTAGATTTAAGGCATATACCCTGATTTAGAGCCTTTCCTTTCTTCTGCAGATCAGCAGTCAAGTGCTAAAGCCCAGAAGTGGCCGCTTACATTTACATTTACATTTGCGGCATTTAGCAGACGCCCTTATCCAGAGCGACGTACAAAAGTGCTTTAAATCTCTAGTAGTGAATAAATCTTACACCGCTTGGTGGTGCAGGGATTTTAACTCATGACTGAAGAAGTCCAACACCTTAACCACTGAGCTACCAGCTCCCATGTGCTACATGTCAGGTGACAGCAGTGTTTTAAATAAGCCCCAATTAAGTCTCTTAGTTTATTGACTGTCAAGCTTCTGATTCAAGTCATAAAAACAACTTGAGCTAAACGTACAACTGTTGCAGATGGTTGTTTATTTAATCGAGATGATCCCATGATCACAATCAGTAGTGCAGTGTAGAGGCATGTGAATTCGCCAGCGGATCATGTTTATTAAGCTTGTCAAGAGTTAATAACACTAAAGGAGCTCCCTTAGGGGAAGGATCTGTGGTGTTGGAGGAGAACTGTCACTGGGCATGTGGAGGCAAAATCGATTTCATTAAGATGTCGGATGAGCTTTTTGAAATTGGAAATTGATACGAACGTAAAATGTTTCCTTTAATTTTCCAGACAAAAACTCCCATTACCTTCATAAGGTGTGAATTTCATAAGCGTTTGCCAGTCACGTCTCTCCATCCATTATACAGGCAGCGTCCTGTTATTGTGGTTAAATAGAACAGGGATATTTTTACTTCAGGCTTGGCAGCAGGAACACATGATGGGGAAAAATGCATCAGGGAATATTGTGAAATGTGCAGTGTTTTTATAAAATGGCTAACACATTATTGTGTTACTCAACCGTGTTGAAACCGTCGTCAGAATACTGTTTCTGTCATGGATTTTACAGCTGCAACTATGATTATTTTGATAATCGATCAATCGTACAATTAAATGTTTTGCTTATCATTACTTAATGATAATTGCAGATGGCCTTCACCCGTCATTTTATTGATTGCTTTCGGTCTCCCCTGATTTCAAAAGGGGAAACAAAACAAAAACATACTTCGAAATCCTGGATTTCTAAGTAAAAACATTCTAAAAACTTGTTTATATTTAGCTTTTAATATGACTATTCAAGCTACCTGAATGTGAAGTAAAACTTTTAGCTACCTAGCCAAGTTGTCTAATCAGCATTTTTTTATTTTTTATTTTTAATCTAGGACATTGGATAGCTAGAATAAAAAAATAAAAAAACATATCTATCTAGCTTCTTTAAATAATGTTTGATGATTTGGACAGGGTCAGAGTTTATTACCTTGTCTAGAAATCACAGTCAGTGTGAGATTTCAGTGTTGAAGATCGCGTTTGGGGGCGGAAAAAAATTTCCTGTTCTATTTTGCAGTTGGACACTTATATGGTTATGACTCAAAGAAAACAACTAAAATATTTTCCATTTTTGTGGCTCAAAAAAAAGTGGTTTTATTTTATGTTCATGACAACGTTCGATACCAAATAGTCCACATCAGACGCTTTCACATTTTTCTCAGAAAGCTGTGTAACTGTGTAATCCTCTCAGCTCTAGTGAATAATCTCTTATTTGATGCTGAATACGACCCAGTTCTCAGCTGATGGAGTGAATCTCATGGATGCTGAGTCACCCTTCTTCCTGACACGCAGTGATTACTGAGTAAAAACGCATCAGTGCGAACAAAGAACCATGGCTGTTAATGTGTGAGCTGATGATGGTGTATATGTTATGATGTCTGGGTAGAAAACACCAAAAAATGTTCTCACAAGAACAGATAGCTGAAATGAAGCTCTTTAACAGGGTTTCTTTGTTTAATCTATGTGATAAGGAAAGTAGAGAAAGCCTTAGAGTAGTAACTGTCTTGTAGTAGAGCCAGATTAAGCATAGTTGGATATGGTGTTTGAGACCTTTCAAGGGTGCCTCCTGCTTGGTCAACTGTGCTTGAGCTGTATCCCAGCGTATCCCACAGGATGAGGACCCCGTTGTGAACTCATGCCCCACTGAAGAGATTATATCTCGCATTTGGCTTGGCAATGTCTGAAGATCTCCCCGGAAGACTGAAATCTGGAGCTTTGAATAGACAAATCTGGGCTGATATTTCCAGCCTGGAATAGAAAAAAGTGTTTCTAAAGTCACTACACTTCATTGGCAAGAAGGTGTTGGCATTTAACCCAATGCAAGATACTTCAGCAGTGGTGTCTTCAATAAATAAGGTTAGATTTACAAGTAACTTTACAAAAACGTTTTCTTTTGTTGTATTGCTGCCATTGTTGATTTGACTACTGTGTAAATGTATTTGTGTGTATTTTTTCAGTTTAAGGGAACAGTTTTCTTGGCACCAGGAAAATGCAGCATGTAATGGTATCACATGGTATGTTGGGTGGATGAGGTTGACCAGTGAAAATCATAAAGTACAGCGTGATTAAAACAACTGGAATGTTATAGTTGCAGAACAATGTGGCATAAAAGTAGAGAAAGATTTTACACAATTCTATCTGCCCACTAATTATGAATGTTCTGCTTTGGCATCTCTATCTTCAATATCAGTCAGAATACTGGGACACTGGATATTTCTCTGTTCGGCCATTAAAGTGGGGCCAGAGAAAGTTGCTGAAATGAGGTACTTGGATTGAAATGGTTTATTGCTAACTTCTTGAGGCCCAAAAACTGAGCTTTCTGATGGATCAAGGACACAACAGTCGTTGAGTATGTGGGTGAAGAAGTGGTGGACTCAAAAAAACTATGCTGCTTCTTGCTATTTAAAAAAAAAAAAAAGTTGTTGTGCCATATTTCTGAAAATGAACTGTCACATTGGGGGGAAAAAATTGCGTACCATTTGAAATCAAAACCATGTCAAGAACTGGAAAAGCTTTATGGCCACTGTGGGACAGCTCGGAGTTTATTAATTGACGTCATGAAGTGCGGTTACACTGTATATGTCACTGGTTGGACTTGTTTAGTATCGGCGTTGTCCCGACGTTTCTGATGTTGATTTAAAATCAGCAGACAGCCGACACATTTGCTAAATAGGGTTTTTAAAGCAGTCTGAAGTCTGCAATTGAAACCACGTTGGTGGATTAACATAAGTTTCATAGTACATTTTTCATTTAAGTTTACAGCCGCAATCAAAGCCCAGTGACAAGAAATTATGCAAAAATTATGCATGTCTCATTTTCATTACTGATCTTTGGCAATTTCAAGCATATGTGGGTGAAAAAACAACATGCACACTTTTGATAATTTATTTTTAACATTGTGAGCTGGAGTCCTGGATTTTGGACTTGAACTTGGTTTTAACTTCCTGGTTGAGAATTATTTTCGTCTTTGTTCAGATGAGAAATTAACATCATTTGAGATTACATTGTCCTGTTCTCTAGTTTCCTTACAAGATGGTATGTTTGTTTGGTAAACTAAGCTAATCTGACCCTAGGTTTTAAATGTTTGTGCTCGGGGTCCTGTGTGGTTCCAGCATAAGCCCAGTGATCAGTTTTTCAGATTCTGGCTTCACCATGGCCATGATTTCTGAAGAGGAAAATAAATGAATAGAGTTAATGGTTTTTCAATTCTAGCCTATTTCTTGAATCCTGTGTTGGATTCAAGAAATCTGTGTTTTTCTTCACCTTCATTATCACTAAACACCAACAAATAGACTTAATAATAGTCCACATTGCATATGTTTTAGTTTGAAAACTGCAGAAACTCTGGTTTTCCTTAATTATGTTGTGCATTTTCTGTACTCAATTTGTGGCAAACCATTAAACAGGCTTGTTCTACATTTAAGAGAAAAATTATTTTAGTAGAAAGTTTCCATTGGGAATTCAACAATGTGAACAGTTTACATTATAAGAATGTAATGTAGTCATTAGTGGCTAAGAAAATAAGTAATTAGAAATGGATGAAAGTTTCCTTAGTGTTCAGGATATCTACTGGGGTGTGTGTGTGTGTGTGTGTATAGACTTTGGGTGTTGCCTACTTAAGTATGCTACTACACCATACGTATGAGCAAGACCTCCTTTACAGGAACAGGTTCGAGTTTACTAACTGAGGTCATGGTGCACACCTTGTATATGTTAGTGGTCGGGGCTGATGGGTATTTTGTTATTTGAAAGCATCTGTAACAATTTACTGAGAGCTAAAACATTGCAGCCTGGAGCCGCCTGTGAAGTAAAGACTCAGCGAGGAATTTTAAAACAGTGTTCATGCAGTCTCAACACTTAACACAGCGTATCTATCCATATGTATGACCTGTTTTCATTACCGGTCAAGCTCAGTGTAGTTTTTCTGTCAATCAGTGCGAAGTTAAGAATACAAATAAGAGATGTCCAGTGTTAAAAGTTGAGTGCAACTCTAATATCCAGCAGTGATTCTTTGGCTTTGCTGAGATTTAACATATCCTTTTAATCTCTATTTGATTTTTTTTATTTTGAGTGGGATAAACCAAGACTAATGGCATATTAGTTTTTGGCTTAGGAAACTAACGCAAACCTATAGCTAATGAGGGAAAAACAGATTAAAAAAGCTATAGAATAATGACTGTTTCAGGTGTCGGGAATGTCCGATGGTGTGAAGAATGTCCGTAATAAGATTATCCACATTAATAAAGCGATTTTAAAGTTGAACAACCACCAGTTTTTGTTACTTTATGAATAAACGTGCGGGAAGGATTTGATTTCAAAGGACAGAGTTGTTGATTACAAATTTTGCAGTAACGTGGATTAATTGCGTTTGAATCCTGCCAGTTTTAGACACATTTAGTGTATGTGGTTTAAATCATCTATAATCCGAATACAAAGATACAACACGATACAAAATCTTGTTAAATGGGGTCAAAGTTACCCTTCGTGAAAAGGCTGCTGGAACCTAATGTTGATGAATTTGACAGAAGCCATTGAACCATTTAAAATGTCAACCATAATGGTCTGTTTGCAAAAAACCTGGAATCCCTTGTCAGGAAACTGAAAAGCATGATTGTAGCCTGTATAGGAACAGCTCCAAGATTACTGACTCAGTCTATAATGTGTACTCGCTCTTTATTCGTCACTTAAATGTGTATACGGTAGCGGTTGGAGTTGTTTAGTAGTATTTTTAGACAAATGTATCTGCTTCCTGGAGCTTTAAATCGGCTAAGAAGCATTTCATTGTAAAGGTTTTTTCAATATTAGCACACACAGTCGAGCTGGCAGAGTGGAAAAAATAAACATGATTGACCTACTTTCATTATTGATCTCAATTGAGTTACGTGTCCAGTCAATCGGTGGCGTGTATACTGAGGTTTTGCACATTGGAAAACCTCCAGTTTACAGCATAAAGCATAAGGTAATTCAATGCATTTGACAAGGCTATACCCGGAATCTGTCTCGGTGGATTTATTTACAGTGAGAACAAGTTAATTCATGAGGTTTTAATGAAACCAATGCGTCTCAGGGGAAGCCGAACCTAGCATAACATTCTCATGCCAGCTTTCTTGGATTAATGTATATTCTGGCAGGCTTGGAGCCTTGCTCTGTGATAGGGTTGCTTCTTGTGGGTGGGCTTCTACAGTTGTAGTTAACATACCCTCCTGGTGTCAGAAATTGCATCTAAAACAAAGAAAATAAAGAGCTGTAATTTAAAGCTTGGACTAACCCTCAAAAATGGTCATGGTTGCTTCATTGCCTAAGGCCAGCATCATCTTGGGTTATGATGTGTGGTCTCTGCTCACTGGTCTAAAAAAATGGTTTTCAAATATGTGGTTTGTAATATACAGTCACAGTCGACCCCTGTTGTAGAATTAGTACTCGGGTTTCTTTCTCAATTAGCAACAGGACTTTAGAGTGTCTTTCAAAAAATTTTCCAATACAAGGGCAAAGAAACGGATTTGAGGTTAAGAAATTTAAGACCCACAGATTGAGGGTAATCAGCAAATCTTGACCCAAATCTGGTCCTAGCTGCACTGTACAGTAAATGCCTATATACTGTGCTATAAATGCTGAAGGTTGTGTATGAATCTCACACACAATTTACTGTTCTGCATCTTGTCCCTGTCTATCATCAAACTGGTGCCAAATGTGCTGTGATGTCATCATGCAACTAAAATACTACATACAATATCCGATAAGGTTATTGTGAATACACACGATTGTGCTATTGGCCACTTTTGTATGTACTGTTTGCGTTGTCTTTTGTCGGCAAGCAAACCATATTTTCTGAGCTGCTTGTTTTTATTTAAATCAGATTTCTTCAAAACCCCTAAATGTATCCTGCGACTGGAAAATCGAGTCTAACTTTGTGTGGTGTGTTCCGCATTTGAGACGATCATAAAGTGTAATCTCTCTTATAGGTGGTTAATTCTAATATTTGGAGATGATCCACTGTGGCGACCCCTAACTGGAGAAGCCGAAAGAAGAAGGTGGTTCATTGTAATGTCGGTGGGAGGCTTCTGTTAATTGAAATTGTCAGTTTCTGTGAATTTAGTATTGGGCAAACCATTAAATGTTGCTAATCAAACAAAGAAATAGCACTAAAATCTTAGAACTGTTGCCTGGGAAACTAAGATAGCGCTAAGAAAACCCAGAACTAGTGCAAGGCAAAGCAAGAACTAATGCTAAACAAACCAAAAACTGCTGTGCCGACTAAGAACCAGTGCTAGTTAAACCAAGAATGGATGCAAGGAAAACCAAAGAAATCCGAGCAGATCATTTAGGTTTTTTTATTGAGTTTCTCAGGTTGGCTAGGCTCAAGTGTACAAGGCAGAACTTACAATAATGTTGATTATGATGATCTGGACAACGAGCTAACCAGTGGTGATGAAACCTGATCCATATGTAGACTCTTCATACAGTAAGTTTTCTCTGGCACCCCCTAATCTGTCCACCCCCTGCTTTAGCAGTCTGTATCTCAGTCCACTGCACAGTGTATTACAAATAATTAAAGCTGGGATTAAGAAAAAGGTATGTTGCCAGTCTTCTATCTCTGATTTCACTCTTTCACACGTGTGCAATAGACGTGCCAAAACATGGCGTCTCTCTCTTACCTTTACCAGGAAACCAGATGCTGCCTCTCAGAATTTAAGTCTCGTCAGTTTCCTAACAATGACCTGCATTTCGCTTCAGATGACATTTGCCAGACCAGGAAACTTTAAAGAAAAGTTTAAAAGGAGTTCATGAATCCTGAGCATTCGCACATGTGTATAGCGTATAGAAAATGTGGAGGAATGTGTTGTTTTAAATTGGTACTGACTGAACTTTGTTTTTATTTCAAGTCACACCGTTCAGTCACTGTAATGCGTTTCCAAATTACACACAGCTGAGTGGAGAGTGCCCACTTCCAGTCTGTCCACACCTGACTTACAGCAGAGTGGGGACTCTTAAATCTGCCCACGACCGGCGCACAGCCTCGCAGACCACCAATAAATTACTAACATATTATATTGCTCAAATCGTGACATGTTTCTTTGCTGGGAAGTGTGCCAGTACCCACATACGGCTCAACGCTGAGAGGAGGACATGGTGAAAACTGCAGAGATATCCAGCTGTCTGTAACCCTAGCTGAGGAAGCCTTATTTATACATCATTAGATGCTGTGTGGGCTGATGGAATAGATTTTAATACACTAGACAGACTATAATTTTCACTTTAAGGTTTTTTTTTGCTTCTATAAATGCTTCAAATTCTATAGTTCTAGATTATTCTAGGCACTGCCTTGGAATAATCATTATCATTATCAGCAAATAAAGCCCTAAATAGGACTTTTGTTCCCCACCGGCTAAGCACCGAGTTTGCAGTGCACTGGGATGTTGTTGGCAGTCCAGTCCAAGACCACAAACTCAAAGCCAGAATGTCACAAGGATTGCAAGAGCCGAGCTCGATGAAGACATAGCCGCCATTCCTCAGGCATGAGTAATAGAGATACGGCTTTATAGTCGTTCCTCATCGTCTTTGAGTAACAGAGGGGTGTCCTGCCTAATTGCTTGGGTTTCAGTCCGCTCTGTATGATGGATTGTGTTTGAAATGCTTGCGCAGAGCTCTCTAATGAAGCGTCGGAGAGCGCTGCTCCGTCTTGAGCAGCAGGCGACGGCGAGTGAAACTTATCTCTCCGGCACACAGCGACCTACTTGCATAAATTCAGCTGAAGAGTTCGAGGAGAGTTCAGCAACATGCCAGCCATTGATCTCCTTATGTCATCTTTTTTTTTTTGACCGTTTTTCAGGTGAAGTATGTCTGCGCTGTTTAGATGTGATGAAACAGACAAGACATACAGCCAGGCAGGGATTCATTTATAGATGGAAAAGTTTGCTTCTGACAGAGGTGCCTTTGTGAACGTGGCCGCATTTTAACCTTTCGCTGGGTTTGATGTTATTCTCGGATTTGTTCAAGCTTTGAATTTTGAGTCTGTACCTTTGGTGGGGAAATATTGTGGCATTCAGTAGGAGGATCTTTTGGATGCATTATTAGAGCTGCTTGTGTCGTTTGATTGTTCAAGCACCTACTTTGCACTTTGTAGATTTTTATGGGAAGATATTACAGGTAGTGCCAGACAATAGATTTCACCATTACTGTTTACAGCAGCTGTTTACTAGAGGCTGACTGATTGCTGGACTATTGGCAAAAACCCATACCAATAGTTTTTCCGGCTTCCGATCCGCTTTTATTACAAGATGCCATGTGCTGTTTGCTTTTACACACGAGGCTCCGCACTGCACAGGGAGCGCTACATTATATTAAGTAATTGTATTTTTATCAATTAAATGCATTTCTTAATATATTCATATTTATTGCCTTTAGCACATGATTTAGTGCTGTGTTTTTGTCATATATAAAAACAAATCTATAAATCTACTCTATAAATGACTGACTTCACTGAAGATTCTTAAGGATAGAAAACCATTTCTTTACTGTTTAACCAGGAAAATACTGTGCTGTTTTTAGTTTATTTAATTATTTATTTATTTTACTTTAACACCATTTGGCAGACGCTCTTATACAGAGCAACTTACATATCTCATTTATACAACTGAGCAGTTGAGGATTAAGGGCCTTGCTCAAGGGCCCATTAGTGTTAGCTTGGTGATGCTGGGGTTTTAAACTATCAAAATTCTGATCAGAAGTCCAACATCTTAACGACTGAGCTACCCCACTTTCTTATTTTCCCCCCAAAGTGTTCTTAGTAGCTTTTTTAACTTGTAAAACTAAACATGACAACCCAAATCTAGACTGTTTAAGATAGTAAAGTAAAAAAAAGGTACTTTTTTTTTTTTTTATTATTTTTTTTATATAAATTCTTCACCCATCAAATTCACCTGTAGTCTGTAGTTCTTCACTGATAGGAATGGAAAGATGCACAGACATGATTTTTTTTATTTATTTTTTTATACACATTTGTGTGGGTTTTGAGTTGCTTTTCAGCGCAACATGGTTGAGTGTTTGAGTTAACTGTTGCCTCTCTGCCTGCTCATACAAGTCTGGCCATATTTCTCTCATCAACCCATAGTAACGCCACTTACTGGATGTTTTTGTTTGTTTGTTTGTTTTTGTATTTCACACCATTCTGTGTAAACTCTACAGCCTGTTTGAGTTTGAAAATCCCAGGAAATCAGCACATTCTACAACACTTAATCCAACCCATCTGGTACCAACTACCCTGTCTCAGCTGCAAAACACTCTACTTGTGAATTATTATAAGGTTCATAATGAAAATTGATAGACATTCCATAATGACCTAGAACTTGACATTTCAGGAAGCATTGCTCACTTAATTTCATTAAGGTAAATGTAAGGATGGAAATGTTATGCATGCGATTGTATACAAAAATAAAAACTTTAAATGATTGACGTGACCGAAATTGCAGTCTTTTTGCCTGTGGTGTCTTGGCTTCAGAATGACTTCTATCAAGCCGTTCTGTTGAATGAGACACAGTGGAAATGGGTATGAATGTGAGATCTTTAGGGGGTCGCAGAAAAGCAATAGCGGTTGTCATTTCCCCTACAAAGACTGCATTTAGGAAAATGGCAGCGAGCCAGACGCAGACCGTTCCGTTCATTCGATTCCTGCAATCTATTATCCAAGAAGGATTTGAACTATATGCCTCGACAATGAAAAAACAACGGTGTCGTAATGTCTGCGAGGTGGTTCTACACCTTGTCTTAATGTATCCAGTGTATCGTATGAAAATTAGATTAAAGTTAATGCATGTTTTTCTGCACTGTCGGCGTTATTGTGGTGAATTGCATGCATGTTATTGTTTTAAATTGATTTATTGAAGATATCTTAAAAAGAAAACGGTTTATATTTACCATAAATCTTATATAACGTGTGTGTGTGTGTGTGTGTGTGTGTGTGTGTAATATATATATATATACAAATTTGTTTTTCTTTTTTTTTCTTTTTTACCTTAACTAACTTTATACCATGGGTGGTTTACATCAAGTTAAAACTATTTCCAATTCCTATTAACTAATTGCATTATGATTGCATTAAATCGTATAAATTTTTTATTTCTTCTCTGTTTATAACCCTTCTTCTTTCGTCTGCTCCTGTTAGGGGTCGCCACAGCAGATCTTTTGTCTCCATACCCCCCCGTCCCCTACATCTGCCTCTTTCAACCCAACTACCTGCATGTCTTCCCTCAAAACATCCATAAACCTCCTCCTTTGTCTTCTTTTTTTCCTTCTTCCTGGTGGCTCCATCCTCAGCATTCTCCTACTGATATACCCCATGTCCCTCTTCTGCACATGTCCAAACCATCTCAATTGTGCCTCTTTCACTTTGTCTCCAAAACATCCCACATCTTGTCCATCCTCGTCATTCCCACTGAAAATCTCAGCATCTTAAGCTCTGCTAACTCCAGCTCCGCCTTCTGTTATGTTTTAACCATTAAATGTTCAAAACAAACCGATACACCATTAATCAACAGTCTAGTTAAACCCTAGTTACATGTCTACATCATGCATGACCCATGCATGTTTTTTGTTGTGGATGGAGGTCATAGAGTTGTGGTTTGGCCAAGGCTTTGGTGAGATGTGCATTTGTTAGGCTAAGAGCCATAACTGTGTCCTGTTTGCAGAAATTAGGCTACAGCAGAAAAGTGATGATATCTGACCTCATTGGCAATAGAATTTTGTTACCCACTGAAGAAGCCATGTGGTGCTTTAAAAATATCTCATTTGAACCTGATGTATTTGGATTTCACATTTTAGTGTTTAATAAAAAGTAACATTTTTATAAACTTGTATGTTTTAAAGCCTCAAAAAGATGCATTTTTTTATTTATTTATATGCAATTTTCGCCGTTGTACCAATTTGCTCAGGTTATATCGTTACACATTTTATTTGCTTCCGGGGAGAAAACAAACCAGCATGCTGCTTGTTGAACCTACACAGTTGGTGTTTAGAAGACTACAATCACAAAAAATAGAGCTCCATGTAGAGCCATAATGATTCCTTTGTTTTTGACACTCTGGGTTTTTCTCCTAAGATCTACACCATGTATTGTAGAACCAAAAATGTTACAGATTTAACCACTATTAAAAAGCATTTCTCTTAAACCATTATTACTAATATTATGGTTCAACCAAGGTGCTTGATCAGAGTTTATAAATGAGCTGAAATAGCTAGAATCTTTGGTTTCAAAATAGCTCTCAAAAGGTGCGTATATAGAACCTGTCAACAAAGTGACTTCCTTTTAAAGAGATTTTCAAGTAGAGACATTTGAGCAAACCATTTCTAAGGGTTTTAAGTATGTTTAAAAGATGGCAACAGAAACAGATTCTAACCATCATTGGTTCTGTAGGTAAAGCTTGGCCAGGAAAGACTTTTAGGACTCCTCATTAAAAGAGAATAATTTTCCGGTTACAGAGAATATGTTGAATTTTGTTCATTCTTGAAAAAAAAAAACACTTTTTCAAAGCAACTTTTTAACACACATGATTTCTAGTTAATTCGTTTTACACCCTAACACACTTCCTGTTACTTGTTCACATTTAGACCTCACACAAATTTTTGTCCTGCAAAATTAAGTTAGCATTGGTTTAAAAAAAGAAAAAAATATAAAATAAATAAAAGCTACTCTGTTTTGTTTTAGGTTTGACACACTAATTCTTACACCAACACTGATAATATGAGGTCATCTGTTGGTTCATTTGGAAACATCAAGTGTGATTCCGGTCTTCTAGAGGTTTTGTTGAGTTTCTCAGAGAGTTTTAGGGGTTCTGGGATTCAGTAGGCCATATAGCTTGATACATTTTTTGGCATGTGCACTCTATATAGCATTAATGAGTTGTGGGGGATGTAGGGGGGGAGTGTGGTCTAAAGTACAGCATGCTGTGGTTGGACTGGGTGCTTATGGTGATCGAGAGATGGAGAGAGATGGAAAATGGGGGAAGGGTTGATAATTCAAAACACATTTTCTTACAGCCTGGAGGAGGTCTGGGGTCTACATAGGATGTGTGTTATGAGTTTCTCTGATTGAGAGGAAAAAACAGTCTGCAAATGTATAGTTCAGTCCAAGAGAGGGACCAGACCTTGTCTAAACATGGAGGGCTTATGATATATTGGGCATTTCAGAGGTGGAATGATCAAGTCTTCAAAACATTGAAGATATAGTGTAAGATTAAAATGACCTGCATGTTAAACACACTACCACTTTGCTTAAAATGCCAAAGGTAATCCCAGTTCATTGGTTCTACATGTAGCAGCTGAGTACAAGCAGAGTCCAAATGGATACGTCTGATGGACAGCTTGTAAGAGGTGCGACTCCTGTAGATGTTTCTCTAAATCTAGCCCAAAACGAATGTTGACATGAAACACTTGTATTCTCGGGTCAAACGTGTTATTTCTCTTGTTAGCTGGCACCTTTGTTTTCAATTTGCACTTGCTTGCCAGGCCTTTTTCTGCATTCCTTTCATCACTTAGAGCCCTGACATAACCCACACGGAGAAATGAAGCGTAACGAGGGGAGGTTCCTCAACAGAGTCAGGAAAGGGAGGCCAGGAATAAGAGAAATATACCTCTGGAACACATGGAGTAAAAAAATTTGGTTGTTACAAGGCATGTAATGGTTGCATGGATATGCAGGGATGTTCCAGTCATGCTATTGAAATGACTGCAGTTTATGTCATCCAGTTCCTGGTCAGAAAGGACTAATGGTGTATTGGTCATAATACAAACTGTGGTAATACCAGTATGGCATTTGTACAATAAAGAATAAAATGCACCATTATAGACTTAGATATTTTCACATGCTTAATTTTACTTTCCTAATTTGGCAATTCTTTTGAAAAATAAGCCACACTAGTGAGCCCCACTGGGTAAAAAGTCAACACAGCACTGACATGCAAAAGGAGCTTAGGGTGAGTGACATTGAGCTAGTGCAGATATTTCGCTTCCGGGATTGTATGTGTATCGATTACAAGGCACTGTAATGCAACACCTACCATCTGGGAAGCTTCAGATCCCAATCTTCCACCTCCCCAAATTCTAACGCAGGAACAATTCTTGGTCAAGGCTAATTTGTTTGACTAATATGAAGCAGCTTTCTCAAAGACAAGATACCTCTGGTGTTAATTGTGGAGGCAACTGTTAATTAAAATTCTTCAGATGTACCTTAGTATAGTCCATCTGTGCCATGGCTGCTCCCATGTTTTGTTGATTTTAAGGGTGCTCTGGAAATTGTTCCCAAGAACTTGCTGGACACGATTTTGCTGATTTGAGACTAAAGAATGGACCCAAAGATTGAGAGGATGGAGGGGTTTGCTTTATTTTATACTGATGACCTTTGACACGTGGCCTACTGGAAAAACATTAGTTCATTGCCGCTCAGAAGACTGGTCAGAAGAAGCGAGTACACCACATGATTAATAGCATGCTGCAGGAAAGAGAGAGGAAAAGTTTCTGGTCCAGTAGAGTTACTTAATAACCACAGATTTTTATGGCAGTCCATTTTCAGAAAACCTCACACAGACATCTTGTGAAAAATGCATCCATAAAATAGTAATTCATCACAAAATACTGACATTTCCAATAAACCACATACACTTCATGCTTTCTAGTCATCGCACACTAACTTGTGAAATTCTAACATTTGTTAAGGACTCGTGAGGATATACCTCTCCTAGAAAGCAGGACATATTCTCAGGAGACTTGTTGGGTCACCAAAGGTTAAGTGTAGCCAAATAAATATAGTGAATTGTATAGATATTTTTTCTATCACTGTGTTCTGATATCGTGGCATATTCCTGAGTAAATAATTCAGCGTGGGTTTGGATACGTGTTTGGCTAGTGTTTTCCCCTTCCCCCTCTCTCTCTTTCTCTCTGTCGCTCTAAGCCGATAGGCTGCTGTCAGAGAGTGATTGGCTGTGAGGGCTCGAGCAGCTGCACAAAAGCGCTCAACTCTGAAAAGGGAGGGAGGACGAGAGAGAGGGAGAGAGCCTAAGCGAGAAAAAGCAAGCGCTCTAAATGGTGCTCTCCTGACTCTCTGCAACCTTCTAACGCCATTTCATGCTCGGATCTCTTCAATAGCATTCTCGCTCCGTGTGCAGCGTCTGGCTTTCGGACCAAAGGACACTGTTGGGATTTGTGAACTACCAGTTTAAAGAGGAAAGACAGAATCAAGAGAAAAGAACAAAAGGGGAACCTAGCAGTGGATGGCATGGAATCTTGATGCGTCTTGTCTTTTGCAGCATCAGAGGTGGTTTATCTTCACTCTCGCCTTCCTGTTTTTAAAACACTCAAGCTGTCAGTAGCTGCATACTGACAGGCCATGTGTGTGTAAATAAAGCTCAGCGCTCTTATAGGCTGGGCACCAAGCCAGCAGTGGAACCCTGGAGGTAGAGCACTTTGAGCACCACTGCCTGACTAGATCAACAAGTCTGACATGAGACAGTTCCTCTGAAAGGCATCTAAATCTCCCACATAAAAGTCTACTACAAAGCAATGTGTGAGCTGGCATTGGTAGAATTGAGTGCAGCACTGAACCAAACGAGGCAGCCTGAAGAACGAGAAGGCAAGAGAGCATGCGTGGGGGTGTGTACGGCTTTGGAATTGTTTTTACCCGGCTTTGCCTTCAGACCCGTCTGTTTTTAGGAAGCCACACGTGCATGTAGCAGTGTTTTTACTTTTTGTCACCAGTGCATCGGATCATGGGAAGTGCTCTCTGCACCTCCCGGTGTTGCCTTTCACATGGGAACGCAATATTATCGGACTACGGTAAAGTCTGATTGCAGAGATTCCCTGAAAGAGAGCTTCCCTTTCGCATTGCAAAAAGTTTACCATGCTGACTATTTAGTGAGACTACGTATCGGCTGTAATGGCTGGAGGAACATTAGTGTTGAATTGAAGGCTGCTGCTGACCTCATCAGCAGCTTTTTTTTTTTTCTTTCTTTCTTTTTTCTTTTTAAGTCTAATTTGTTTTTAGTGGAATCTTTTGTGTTTGCTATGCTCAGCTAGTGGAGCGTAGCTTTGCTGAATTAAGCTATTGTTTGAACAGAGTTCTCTCACGCTGCAGACATTGAGCTCCTCCTGCACCCCTGCAACCCCTAAACCAACCAAGACCACCCCCTCCATCCTCCCTCCCTGGTCCCCTCATCTGTCCCCACCGATCCCCCTACACACCTCCTCTTCAATTCTTATGGTGGAGACGCTGAAGTGTGCGTGTGTGTTTTGCCTGAAAATGCATGTGAAGCTCCAACTCTAAGCCTGGATTTGGAATCTATTTAGCAGCTGAAGATGTCTGTTTGAAATTAACGCTTAACCAAGAGACAAGGACAATTTGCTGATTGAGGACCGTTCAGATTTGAGCAGTCTGAATGAATCGCCTTGCATGCGGCACGGGAGGAAAGGGAGAGCGCTAAAGCACCACTTCTGTCGAGGAGGTGGGGGCGAGCGGACATGAAGAAAACTCGCAGCACTACTCTACGCAGGGCCTGGCCCAGTTCGGACTTCTCCGACCGGGCCACGGAACGAACCCGTTCCCGCAGCGAGAAGGACTACAGACTTTATAAGCACTACCCCAAGCCCTTCAGTACCCACTCAGTCTCACAATCGCCTCGGATATACATGCATACAGGTGAGTTTACTTTGATGCCATATGATGCATTTTGCATCGTTTTCCAGGTTACTGGTTCGCAGGTTACTGTATATTTCTGGCTGTACATTTTTATTTTTGGGGAAAGATTCAGCACTGGTAATAAGTTTAGAAAGTAAACTAAATAATTTGGCATCAGGAGATTTAGTTTCCAGTAGTATTCTGTTATACACATGCCTTTCAAGGCCAGGAGATACAGGTCACCTACTTTTAGGAGTCTGTAGTCCTTCCCTTGGCTGCAGCATCTGTTGGTGCAGCACAGCAAAAGATGGAGGGCATTTAAGCATTTGCTGTAAAACATGGCATTAACAAACTCATGCCAAGTTTGTGAATGAAAATTGACCCAAGATATCGCTCACTCAAGCATGATTTAGGTCATGTTCGTTGTTTTTTTTCCTGACAATGGTCAACACTAGCACATTTTTTACCTCCAGAAACTTTAGATTTATTTGCTCTATTGATCAATCTATAACACGCTATACATATATGTGCATATTTATTTGAACAACTACTATTTGCATTGCTGGTAGATGCTAAATGGCAATTTGTTGTTGTATACCTGTACCATGCAAAGATGCATTTTATCTATCTATCTAGACATACAGGGTTTTCTGTTGTGGGTTAGTACAGCTTCATTAGAATTGATGCAATTACAATCATGAAGGTCAATTAAACATGGGTCTCTTATTAAACTTGGCTTAGCTTAACCACACGTTAACCAAAAATCTTTACCAGCCTCCTATTTCTGTTTTGATTCAACCCAACCATTTTCAGTTCCTTTCTTGCAAATATAATCCCTGGTGGTGTTTATCTAATTTGTGCTTGATTTGCATGATGCATGGGAGACCAGTGAAGTTTAAGGGCCTCTTGTTGCAGTCAGCTTGAAGCTAAAACTTGGAGCAAGAAGTGCTCTGTGCTGTCTTGAGGAGTGATGCTTTCACCAGTATACCATTCACTGAGCCTGGAAATTCATGCCTTTCGCTTGACTTGTGCCCAGTGTCAACAGAAAACGAATTGTTGCTGGTTAATGTCCAGCTAAAATGTATGCATGGCAGCATCATAACAGCTAGAGATCAGTTTTACTTTAGCATAGGGAAGAAAGGATTTTGGCTTCAGAGGGCACTTTCAGCACAGAGAAAAATGCTGAATGGATGCACAGCCTGAGCTGCCAAGTTTACATTGATTCAGCTACTCATCATGTTTCCTAGCAACATTGAGGGTGAGAGGTTAAATGATGTGGCCATTATGGAAAATGAGTATGATTCGGATTACAAAGCACTAGCATGTGAGTAAATGACTGGGAATGAAGACTGAAAACAGAACTGCTCCTGTTGAGCTATGAGTGGAAGGTACACTTTAGTAAGACACAGTTTTGATTTATTGATTTCTATAAATTGAGTTCATAATCATGTGTTTTGCTTTTCAAACTGGCAATCAAACTGGATTGGGGAGTGGGGCTTGAGGCCAGTTTTGTTCTATGCAATCGAAGGCCCTGATGTTTTCATAAAACTTCTGAATGAGGTGAAATAATAATGGTCAAACCAAAGAGAAACATAGTTGCTATTCTTTTGTAGCTATTAAAATAAAACCATGCAAACATTAAATTCCTGCTAAATGGCATGACTTCAACATAATAAATCTGTCAGAATTTGCTCACATGGTTCTGTGGTGGCGTTGCTGGTCGAGTAAGCATACGGATTGTGACTTTTGCATTGCGCCATGCCAAGAGGTTCCTGGCTCAAGATCTGTTCAGCAGTGACCACACAATCAGCAGCATTGTTGCGAGATCAGCAGTGCAAGCTCTGGGGTAGCACACAAGCTGTGAACTAGGCTTACCACCATCCTGTTCTTTGCCTCATCACTGTAATTATTCCATTTTTGCATGGTTTCTTTTTATCTCCACACACACACACACACACACACACACAGAATTTAGCTGGCTATCTAATAAGATATGCCTTTTAATGTTATTGCTTTCATTAATATTTATTAGCTGCATCAGGTTTTGAAGTATGCAGATCTGTAGATCTTAAGGATTTATTAAAGCTGTAGCTTTTCATGAGCCTGCAAAGCTGAAAAACTTTAGGGGACACCAATCTGCAGATCTGTACTGAGCATCCTTTCAACACACTCTGAACTGTTTGAATTTACTTTTCTGCAGTTTAGTATAATAACTACATCTAACCCCATTGTCCGGTGTCGCTCAGAGAGCACGGGTTCTCTTTTTGAGTCCGGTTCCTGTTAAGAATTCCTCCTCGTATCATCTTGGGTAATGCCTTCGATTCTTGCTCAATGGGAATCTCAATCTAGATCCTGATTTCTTAAGTCATTTCACCCAGTTTTGTTTATCGTTCAAGCTGTGCAAATAGAACGGAATCGAATTTAAATTTAGGAGGTTTCTGCAGGTCATTCAGATTTGGATCTGAATGATCATTTAGATCTGCAGATTTTCAACTTGGATTTAAATGCTGCTGATTAGGGCTAAGTTTAGATCTCTCAAAAATAGTCTGGGTTTTAACAACCGTATTCGAAGTGATGCTAATCTACTGTGATCATCATGCGTGGCTATTTTTGGCAAAACTGGCCTCAGACAATTTAGGAAGTGCTGGATTCCAGATTAATGCGAAGAATATTTGGGTTTCCATACTGGTTGATATCTTGCAGCCTGATGAAATACAGCTTTAGAATCTCCATGTAATTATTTTGAATAACGTCTTTTGGCTGCAGTTCTTCGGACTGTTGTGGCATACATTTCAATGAGTCTCCACTGTGCTATTCTAGCGAACAAAGAGTGTTCCAGTCCGAATGCATAACGGTTTTTGAGGGTGTTTCATTTTTCCGGTCATCGCGTTTTTGAGCTTGCGTTATCTCACCTGGCTATCACACAACCTAAAATTATACAAACAGGGGCTTTTTGGAGAAGGTCCCAGATCCATTAGCAAGATTGACAGTGTCTGTGCGAGCGAAAGAAACTAGAGGGAATGTATAAGTTGAGAATGCATCATTAATTCATGGCAGTAAGGAGGATGTCTGTGGTTGTCCAGATGGCCAGAGAAAGGTTCGTGAAGAAGGCCAGAGAATCTTGAAGAAGGCCTGGAACGATCACGACTATTTCACATTTTTATCCTTTCCTGTTTCGGTCTGAAACTTTGACTGTCTTTAAATTCACACATGTCCCTATAAGGACATTCCATGGATTTGACAAGCTGCATGTGAAAATCCAGTCTTACTCTTAAACAAAAGAGCCAAGCTGAACTTCTTGAGCATAAAAAGCTTGCATTGAACATTTCATAAATAAGCCGTCCATTTATTTTTAAATTTAATAAATTGTTTTTTCTTTTTTTTTAAACAGCGTACAATCATGCATTAAAGAGCCCAACCCATCATCTTAGTGGTTTCAGTGATGCACAGTAGAAGTCCTTTATAAATTGAAGGCCAATCCTGAGTATAAGTAGCGGCCTGTCTGGGCTTGAAGTCTTGTAGCGCTTGACTTTTCATAGGCAGGACAAAAAAAACATGCTTAATCTCTGCATGCATCTGTCCAAATAATCATATTTGACCGAACGCTTCAGGTGATCAGAATGTGTTCATTCATGTCCTCCGAAAACAAATAATAATCATGAAAGCTTTGCATATTCCACATCCATCAAAATATTTGTACATTTTAGGGCAAGACGACACACGGGACTGAGAGCGTGTGTGTCAATTTTTACGCCATTACTGTCTTCTCCATGTCAAACAAGCTTAAAACTGCATCTGACAGTCTTAACAATGTTGTGAATGGGGAAGCTGCGTTCCTCTGGTTTCAGTCATCGGTGTTTCGTCTGCGATGACAGTGTGTTAGCTTAGCACACGGTAAAGTCATCATTGCCGAATTGAACTCCTATAGAGTTACGCTGGAAGTAATTTGAACTGGCGGTGATGCTGTGTAGCGAGCTTGGCGTCAGCAATCGGGCACTGTCTCCGAGCCGAACCCTCACAGAGACAAGTTGGCTGAAATACAAGGGAGCCTTTCTTCACTGTTTTCTCATTGGTTGGCCGTGTCTGAATTGTTGGCTCATCATTTGCGATGTTCCGAAGTCAGTTTCAATTTCCGATCACTTTTCTGGATCTCTTTCTTTCTTTATCATATGCTTTCTCATTTATTTATTTTTCACCGGGTACACAAATCGATCCTTCACAAAGGAATTTTAGACCAATTCTATGATGACTGCTTAAAATATTACTCAGATCACAGCGGTGACTCATCAAGAGCATCATACTCATACCAAACAGACTTTTAGACAGGATCATTTTAATTTTTAATAAAAGGACAGTCCCCTCCAAAAATATTAAACAGGGCACGTTTAAATGTCAAATGCACTTTTGTTTTTCCCCCAAACTAAATCAATCTATTTTTTCCATTAAACCATCCTTGACTTTAGGTCGACCTTCCAAATAATGTGATTGCCATCTGTGACAGAATATCTGGGTGAAAGCTGCTGGAAAACCTATGGCTTGTGCTCATTCACAGTCTGAGTTTATTATTTTATTACAGACACCTGAAAAATATAAATATTACAGTCGACTCATCCATAAAAACTTCATGTTCGAATCTGGAAAAAGTTATCTTTTTGTTTGGCCAGTAACTAAAAACAACCAAAACAAAAAAAAACAATACGACGCCTGTATTTTTTTCAGCTGTTAAAAAAAATTAATACATTTAGGATGGCATGGTGGCACAGCCCACCTCTTTCTTACCCCTCCAGGATCCCAGGTTCAATCCTCAACTTAGAATAATGTTACAAACCCTAAGGGGAAAACAACAAGGACATGGGGAGGACATAAAAATTCACACAAAAACAGGTGGCTTGGCTAAGTGTAATTCATATTTAAGAAATGTACAAAAGAGGGAGCGAGGTTATACTGAATGTTGTACTGAATTACAAAAGTGATCTTGCTCTCAGTCTATAAACAAGAAATTAATAAGTTGGTGACATGTTAATTTTTACTTTGGTGTTGAACCATGTTCTATTTATAGCATTTCGGCTAGCTCACAATGATTTGGAGATTCCTGGGTTTTTTGTTTTGTGGAAAATGCATAGGAGGAAATGCAGTATAGGCACTTTTAAATCATTGCATAACCAATCAAATTAGTGGCGCGGATTTCACTGCATGTATTATAATATTAACTTAAACCATACGCCTCCCCCTTTCCTTGCCATTGGTCTTTCTTTTTTTTATTTTTTTATTATTATTTTTAATCCCTGTGCTTCTAGAAAGCTGCTATTGCCCCCTTGAGTAAACACCCTTAACCTCATCTGTATGCTCACATTATACAGCGTGTCTCAGCTTTAAATCTTTACAGATAAAAGCTTCTGCCAAACGAATAAATGTAAACGTACACTTCACGATAGTAAACCACCAGAATGCATCTCCCTGCCATGACCCGTCTTCATGTCCTCCAGCTGACTGTAAGTCATAATAAAAATGTATTGTATTGCTGTCAGCGTTTTATGAGCCTCCTGCAATCTGCTATACTTCTCTTAGACTTCCAGAATCCCCCTATAAACACTGACGCGTTTGGTGACTGCTTCACGGCCTGTCTTAGCCGTCTGCCTTCTGGCGTACACTCCGTGTCTGGGATGATGCTTGCAGACATGGTATTAATCCTGTGGCCGCTTTCTTCTTTTATTTATATATATATATATTTTTTAAAACACCTTGGCTCAGGAATCACATTAATCTTCAATGGGGAAAAATGGTATCGTAAAGCAAAAGTGTTTTGATGCAGAGACGAATGTTGTCACTTCTTTTTGTATTTTTTTTTTTCTTCAGATGGATTGTTTGGGGTTGCTGAGTGTCTTCCCAGCATTTTTTTTATGTCCAGATTCGGATTTTTCTTCCCTCACCAATCGTTTAATAATCATGTAGTGTATACCGTGTGGAAAGCTCCCGACAATATGAGATGTTATGGCGTGTTATGAATGTTAATAAGCGTATATGTGGCATGATTAATGGCAGGGCCATTTTCATATCAGTGTTGCGTGAGTGCCTGCAGTTCATCATCCCACTTCTATTGTAAAATGTTAGAGTAGGGGTTGTGTTCCTCGAGCGATTGGGAAACTTGTGTGAACTGTTAGCGCTTTTAGATTTACATAATGACTCATTTGCATACCTTTTAATCGTTTTGGGTATCGGAATATTTGTTGTTGCCGACTTTGAACTTTCTGCAGGAACAAAAAAAAATTGTATGCACATTTAGAGCGGAAGCTTGTATTTAGAGTGTCTTTTGTGCTATACAGGATAATTACATTTTGGCTTGGTTCCCACTATGTGTTTGGAGGAATATCAACGTGTAGTGTCTACACATGCATGAACTCTTCTCATGCATGTATTAAATTAGATCTCTCTTTTTGCTATTTCGTCTTACTAGCATAAGCAGGGAAGGTGGTCAAAACTGGAGGCACACAATTGATTAGGACTGCTTTGGATGTGGAATAATACTATTTTTCATTCACTTGCCCTTGTGCACAAAGCGAGCTCCATGAAGATATGATTTACATGATTTGGAGAGGAAGATCTTGAGTGGCCTGTTATAGAGTGCTGACCTCACCCGCTTTGAACGGCTTTGTGATTAATGTGAACACTGACTGTACCCTGGGCCTCCTCACACTACATCAGTACATGCAATGCTCAAAAAGCACATACCGTACTTATGACCAGGTGTCTGCAAACTTTTGGAAATACCTATGAATGAGTTTATTTTTACAACAAACCTCAGAATGGAGGGAACTTGACGATGGGAAGGTTGTTTGTGGCAGCATTTCAGAAGCAAAGTCGTTGGCTTCTTCCTTTAGGTGTCGCCACAGTGGATCATCTGTCTCCATACCCCCCTGTCCTCTACAGCTGCCTCTTTTAAACCAACTACTTGCATGTCTTCCTTCACCGCATCCATAACCCTCCTCCTTGGCCTTCCTCTTTTCCTCCTACCTGGTGGCTCCATCCTCAGCATTTTTCTATCGATGTGCAGAGGGCCTCTGCACATGTCAAAGCATCTCAATCTCACCTCCCTCACCTTGTCTCCAAAACGTCCTACATGCGCTGTCCCTCCAATGAACTCATTTCTAAACCATACAACATCGCAGGTCTCACCACAGTCCTATAAACTTTCCCTTTCACTCTTTCAGATACTTTTCTATCACAAATCACTCCTGTCACTTTTCTCCACCCACTCCACCCTGCCTGCACTATTTTCTTTACATCTCTAACATCCTCTCCATTACTTTGCACTGTTGACTCCAGGTACCTGAACTCTTCCACCCTCTCCACCTCTTCTCCCTGCAACTGCACCACTCCACTGCCTTCTCTCTCATTCACACACAAGTACTGTCTTACTCCTACTGACTTTCATTCCCCTCCTCTCCAGCACGTACAGCCACCTCTCCAGGCTCATCTCAACCTGCTCTCTACTCTCACCACAAATAATCTCATCCGCAGACATCACAGTCCAGGGAGACTCCTGTCTGACCTCGTCCGTCAACCTGTCCATCACCACTGCAAACAGGAAAGGGTTCAGAGCCGATCCTTGATGCAGTCCAACCTTCACCTTGAACCAGTCTGTTGTTCCTACTGCACACTTCACTGCTGTCACACTGTCCTCATACATGTCCTGCAACACCCTCACATACTTCTCTGACACACCTGACTTTCTCATACAATACCACAACACTTTCTCTAAATCTACAAAAACACAATGCAACTCCTTCTGACCTTCTCTGTACTTCATCAAAATTCTCAAAGCAAATAATGCATCTGTGGTGCTCTTCCTCGTCATGAAACCATACTGTTGCTCACAGATGTTCACCTCTTCTCTCAGCCTGGCTTCCACTACTCTTTCCCATAACTTCATGGTGTGACTGATCAACTTTATTCCCCTGTAGTTACTGCAGTCTGCACATCTCCCTTATTCTTAAAGATCGTGATGGGGAAAAAAATCCAATGGTTTCCGAAATGTATTTTATAAATTAAAAATAAAGAGAAAAAAAAATCAAATGCAAAAAAAAAAAAGAAGAAATCCTTACTTTCATAGTCTTAATGGCTCATTCTACTTCATCAGTTAAGGTGTTGGACTTCTGATTGTAAGGTTGTGAGTTCAAATCTCTCCACCACCAGGTTGCCACTGCCGGGCACTTTAACCCTCAACTGCTTAGTTGTATAAATAAAATAATAGTTAGTCGCTCAGGATAAGGTTGCCTGCCAAATGTTGAAAATGTAACTTAGCTGTTACATGTCAGTCAAAATATTTAACATTTAGTTTATACATAGATTAAGATTTAAGACTTCAGATAGGTATATTTCTCCAGGAAAGCCATGCCTTGTTTAGAAAAAGTGTAAATACATTATACAAGATGCAGTAATTTAGTTAAAATGTAGGGATAAGAAGTATGCTATAGCAAGTATAGCATCTGTATGTATTATGCATGTAGAGAAAATCTAACTGTATATGCCATTTACAGTATACATACACCATAAAATATATACCACTCGATTATTAGTCAAAGGAAATGGATATCAAAATAATCGATAGTGACCTCTCTTTTATTAAATGATCCGCTCCATCTTGAAGATCTCTAAGCTAATAGAGCATGTTAAACCTTGTTACACATTGCTTAGTTGCTGCTAATTTGTTTTCAGTTACAAGTCAAACAGAAATGTACACCATAGCAGCTCATGATAGGGCTGGACGATTTGGGAAAAATGTCATGGTAAGATTATTGTGGTCAATATTGCGATATAATAATTGCTATCATGAGACCACTTGATTTGGTTAACAAGGAAATTGCACACAGATTAGTGATGATGCTGAAATGTGTATTTGTAAAACTATAAAGCTTTTCAAAATGAAATTCAATGTAAAATTAATGTAAAAAAAAAAAAAAAAAAAAAAAAAACCTACTCAAAAGTACAGCTGAATTTGTTAAAACAATAAATAAAAACAAAAAATTTCACAAAAAGGAAATCTTTGAAAAATTTTATCGAAACAAACGGGCAACGCCCTGCCGCTGCCCTCGACAATTTAAATTTGTTTTTCTGCTGAAGTTTGAGATACACATGTTTACATACTTGAATTCAGGCAAATTTTGCAATCATTATTATTAAATGTGTTTGAGCTTTTTTTAATGGAAGATTGCTAATGATTTGTATGGTGTAGGAGTGGAACAGGGCAGAGCACTGGGGGTGGTGATGGGAATCTTGCCCAGGGTTCTAAAAGGTTAGAAATGGCCCTGTTTACGCAGGATGTAACAGAGCAAAAGAGAGAAATATATCGGGCAGAGCTGATGACATGTACAGGGATATGTCTGGGAAAGGCGGAGGATGCCAGCTGAAGGTGCGCCACGCATTGGCGTCAAGAAAAGATGCGTGTTACCGCGAGTGTGTAAAAAGGTAAAGGAATGCGGCGGGTCAAAAAGGAAAGAAAAATAAAAGAAAGCTCTGTCTGTTGAACAGTCGCCGGTCCTCTCTTTCTCCCAACACGGAACCAGTAAGATCTGCACACCAAAATACCCCAAAAAATGTAAATTTTTGCAGGTTCTTCCACTTAGATATCATGGAGGGGTCTGAAATTGTCATCGTAGGTGCATGTCCACTGTGAGAGACATAATCTAATAAAGAAAATCCAGAAATCACAATGTATGATTTTTAACTATTTATTTGCTTGATACAGCTGCGAATAAGTATTTGGTACAGTAGCCTCTTTTTGCAATTACAGAGGTCAAACGTTTCCTGTAGTTTTTCACCAGGTTTGCACACACTGCAAGAGGGATTTTGGCCCACTCCTCCACACAGATCTTCTCTAGATCAGTCAGGTTTCTGGCCTGTCGCTGAGAAACATGGAGTTTGAGCTCCCTCCAAAGATTCTCTATTGGGTTTAGGTCTGGAGACTGGCTAGGCCATGCCAGAACCTTGATATGCTTCTTACAGAGCCACTCCTTGGTTATCCTGGCTGTGTGCTTTGGGTCATTGTCATGTTGGAAAACCCAGCCTAGACGAATCTTCAATGCTCTAACTGAGGGAAGGAGGTTGTTCCCAAAAATCTCGCAATACATGGCCCCGGTCATCCTCTGTGCAGAAAAACACCCCCAAAGCATGATGCTACCACCCCCATGCTTCACAGTAGGGATGATGTTCTTGGGATGGTACTCATCATTCTTCTTCCTCCAAACACGTTTAGTGGAATTATGACCCAAAAGTTCTATTTTGGTCTCATCTGACCACATGACTTTCTCCCATGACTCCTCTGGATCATCCAAATGGTCATTGGCAAACTTAAGAAGTGCCTGGACATGTGCTGGTTTAAGCAGGGGAACCTTCCGTGCCATGCATGATTTCAAACTATGACGTCTTAGTGTATTACCAACAGTAACCTTGGAAACGGTGGTCCCAGCTCTTTTCAGGTCATTGACCAGCTCCTCCTGTGTAGTTCTGGGCTGATTTCTCACCTGCCTTAGGATCATTGAGACCCCACGAAGTGAGATCTTACATGGAGCCCCAGTCCGATGGAGATTGACAGTCATGTTTAGCTTCTTCCATTTTCTCATGATTGCTCCAACAGTGGACCTTTTTTTTCCCCAAGCTGCTTGGCAATTTCGCCGTAGCCCTTTCCAGCCTTGTGGAGGTGTACAATTTTGTCTCTAGTGCCTTTGGACAGCTCTTTGGTCTTGGCCATGTTAGTAGTTGGAGTCTTACTGATTGTATGGTGTGGACAGGTGTCTTTTATGCAGCTAACGACCTCAAACAGGTGCATCTAATTTAGGATAATAAATGTAGTGGAGGTGGACATTTTAAAGGCAGACTAACAGGTCTTTGAGGGTCAGAATTCTAGCTGATAGACAGGTGTTTAAATACTTATTTGCAGCTGTATCATACAAATAAATAGTTAAAAAATCATATATAGTGATTTCTGGATATTTTTTGTCTCTCACAGTGGACATGCACCTACGATGACAATTTCAGACCCCTCCATGATTTCTAAGTGGGAGAACTTGCAAAATAGCAGTCTGCTCATATACTTATTTTCCTCACTGTTTATACACACACAATTTTCTGCCTATCTCTCTTTCCCTCTCTCTTTCTCACACTTTTCTCACTGCATCCTTGAGAGGAAATGTCTGACTACAAAACGGAAACGTCCTCATAAATCTCATGAATGTAATATATTTTATTTTCCTAACTTGTTCAACCGTTTAACTACATTTTATTTTCATGACTCTTTCAGGGCACAGAGCCATTCTGTACAGATAGAGGTGGTGTTTCTGTGCTGTTTTATTGAAACTTTTTGAAAATCATAAGTAATGGCTGGGACACGTTGTAACAAATCTAACAAAATTATTAATTTCAAAGAATTAACATGTAATGAATATAGTTTGTTACATTGGATGTAGCATAGCTTGTGTGCTGGTTGACTATTGGTTAGAAAAATGAACTAAACATGTGAATGCTGGTTTTTACTGGTGTCCTTTTTACTTTGTCAGTTTGATGGTGTTTACCAAAGTGGTTGTCACTTTTTAATGGAAATTTGAGTGGAAATTGTGAAAGCATTTCTTTTGAGGTGTCACTTGTGTGGTTACATAAACTGCTTTGCCTTTTGATGCTGAGAAACTTTGGTTCTGCTTGTACACGGATGTAGGAGGATGTCTTTTAGGAATAAATATTGTAATAACCCTGCTGTACCAGGGAAAACCTGTGAAGGATCTAAAAAAACCGATATATTGTGGCGTGCGTTTGTGTTGCGATTTGGTTAACAAATTTGAATGCGAGTGTTCGTGTGCCACGTGTTAACGGTTGCAGCGTTTGTTGCGTTTAGAATAGCAGGCATAACTGTCTATGGGTTATGGTCCGTCCTGCGTTACGGCCACGCGGTTATCTCCCTCATACAAATGTACATGTTTTCTTCCAATGCAGGTTGGAAGAACTTTAATCCAGTCTGTTCAGTATTTCATTTTAGATCTAAAAAGATAGTTTTAGGGATCACGTTGCCACTTGGTGCTGTTTGTTTATGGGGGGTTTCTGTAGCGTGTGCACAGTAAGCCGATTTGAATAATAAAGCAGAACCAGATGAAAGTGCATACGCTGAAGCCCGAGCTCTGAGTTTCGATGCAAATAATGCGGTTGCTTTATAATAGTTTGTTGTTGTGGCCCGTGGTGCATCATGAAATTTAATGGAAAATGTGAAGAGAGTTGGTATTACGGAGCTGCTATGTCCTGAAGTTTTTTTTTTTTGAGGGGGGTTTTGTCTTGGAAGTGCTGCTACGGAGTCGACTTCACTCTAAAAACTTAAGTGGTTAAAAGAGAAACATTGACAGCTAACATACACTGTAGCTAGACTAAATGTAGATAACGTAAACACACATTGAGCAGCGATCAAATAGTCGAAAGGACACATGACAGATCTGAAATTTTTATGTTCTGTTTTTTTTTTCTTTTCTGGATTAAACAAAAGGGGTACCGCTTTTGTGTACAGCAGCCTTGATACTGGGAGGAAATGCGTCATGAACCCAGTGTAGCATTACATACTTGAATCACATAAATGCAGCTGATAGTATATATGATAGTTTGTCCCATATTCTTTTTGATCCATTGATGACACAGGTTTGGAATGGTGTAGAATTTGTTTCAGGGGTTCACAAGACGGTGATTAAAAATGTCGGGTAAAATGTATGTTAAAAAAAGACTGGACTGATCATTGTTTGTCATGAGGTACCTTTTAGCCTGTGGGCTAACTAAATCAGTATTCATGTCTAAAAGTGTCTTCAGCTGTAGAACTCTTCAGTTTATAAACACTTCATATGGACAGACGTGTTGAAAATCATGAGGCAGACATCCAAGCAAATCAGGAAACGTACATGCAGTTAACCAAACAGAATTTGTGCAAATCTATAAGAATGGACACTAAGTTTGATGTGTTTCTCTAATGAAAGTTCGCAGCCGGCTGACTTTAAAAGCCATTTGAAATCTAAACATGAACATCTGGTCAAGAACCTAAACAATCCAAAGAGCAAAAGAATAATTTAACATCTCTAAAGCTACTTGAAACAAATAATTCAGGTTTAAGGTTGACCCAAAAAAGGGTTATGAACCTTAAAAAAATTCATTGATCAGATTTATTAGTTTAGTTGTCTTAGCTTCTTTCTAAAACGGATCAAAACCAGCTGTTAATGTTTACTGGGCTTATCCTTCATGTGTGTACACAATTTGTAGGATTTTAAGTCTCCACAAGAGGGCAGATCAGAGTCGAGATTTTCCTCTAAGGCAGTGTAATAATAAATAAAATATACAGTAATCCTACGTTTATCACGGTGGTTAAGTTTCCAAAAACGCAAAAACGCAGTAAACGGATGCCACTCCTAAAATGCTTTTTTTTTCCTATTGTATAAGCTGTAAATCATCCTCCCACACACTTTATACACAGAAAACATTTGCAAGAATATAGCGAGGAATTTTGGATAAATGCGTAGATATACAGTACAATCTCACATTTATAGTGAGTACATGTACTGTACAGTATTAACATTTACCTACTTATAATTAATAATTAGATTTGTATTAATACATTTCATTATTTCAACATTACACTCCATAAAAACAATTCCCTATATGTTTATTGGTCTATAGTACTATCCATGAGAGACCGGGGAAATCAGCCAAACTAATTAGTTATGTGGCAAACGCAATTCCATGATAAACCGGGGGTGTGAGATTCCAACCTCGGTAAAGCGGGGGATTTTGCACATTTGCTCTGAATTTGCACAATGATGAATATGGTGGTAGACAAGGAGGGATATGGTGATGTATATGTGGAAAATGCTTCAGTTTTTCTTCACCATGTTCTTTGTGCTGATGGAGTACTCTGATGGGAAGGTGCTAGCTTAATGGTAAAGGCATTGGCCTCAATTTAAAATCCCAGCCACACCAAACTGACACTCCTGGACCCCCCTGAGCAAGGCCCTCAACCACATTGCTTCAGTTGTATGAATGAGATCAATTGCAAGTTGCTCTAGATACCAATGCCCTAAAATGTAAATGTACTCATTGTTGCACATTTTGTACATCCCCTCTTATTCTCGACTATTGTATAACAGCACGTTGAAAAGTTTCCCTTTCACTGGAGAGATTTGCCAACGCTAACCATTATTTAATTAAATTTGATGAATGAATGATTTGCTGCCATCTATTTATAATTCCGTTCAATGTGGTTGGATTCCCAGTGAGCGAGTCAGTTCCTGTTATCACTTGCATTATATCAGTGAAAAACAGGCACCAGCCTCTCTCTCTCTCTCTCTCTCTCTCTCTCTCTCTCTCTCTCTCTCTCTCTTTCTTTTTTTCTTTCTTTCTTTCTTGAACTGGAGACAAAAATGTAGTCTGCTGAGAAACTGGAAAGCACAGTGCTGTCTGTCCTGCATACCTTCCCATGGTAGAAAATGTAAAGAAACAGCTTTGTTCCTGTCACTGGAGACTCCTTACAGCATACAGTACTCTTTATATAATCATCAAAAATAAAGTAAACCTATTCCACATAAAACAATTTTGAACAATACATACATTTGAAATATTTATCATTAGATTTGGATTGTGTGTCCCATGTTTCATACAAATCCCTGTGAACAAGTTACTATAGAAATGATAACTATTGGTATGGTATCAAAAAATGACTCGGCACTTTATACATGACCAGTTTCAAGTGTTCTGAAAATTTAGAATGGAATATATGACATGGTCTAATTTAGGATATAACTAAGGTGACGTCTGTACCAAGACACTCAAGAGACTCAAGACACCTCCTAAATAGACTGCTTGCTTTATACCCATTAATCATAATACAAAGCTAGATTTGTGATATTGCTGTGTAGTGTAATAAATGCACACTACTGTATTTGCTGACTTTTCCATTTTTAAAAAACATGATAAGAGTTGCTACAGCACAAGTCAGTTCTTCATCTTTTCTCTAAATTCCTTCTTTATTCTAGGAGAAACGAATACTCTGGTTAATCCCCCGCTCTTGTACCGTGCATGCAGCTCTGAGGGTTGTTAAAACTCAGCACTCTGACGAACTCCAGGTTGTGATCATGAAGGCGCGTGGTGGCCTACAGCCGCTCCCTCTTGGCTGGTGATTTGTCGAAGCAGCACCTGCTCTGTGTTTTCACACATCAGGAGGTAACGACCTAAAGTGCAGAGAGTGCGGGAAGAGCGCATGCTCAGTCACGGCTGAGGGAATACGCTCAGCATGCCGAGGATTTCCCTGCCGTAACACGCTGTCAGCCATGATGGATTGGAGGCCCACCGCTTGGTCCTTTTATAGTGCCATTTAAATAGTTTGAATTTAGAAAATTGATGGTTAACCTTTTTGTCTGGTTTTCAGTAACTATGCTAAGTTCTCCCAAGAGGTTCATTCGGTTTCCTTCCGTTCCGTACACACGTTTAAAATTCGTCATAATTTACAGTCATCCATGTTTAGAGAAATAAATGGTACAATACTTAGTTTTTTAGATTACACAGTCCATGAGGTGTAGATTACGATAGGGCTTCCATATATCATCATCATCATCATCGCCATCAGCATGTTTCTGTTCAAAGTCACCGAACTCCAATCAGGCTGTTTTTGTTTGAAGTTAATTACAGTAATGAGCACAGTGACTATAGTATTGTCATTATGAAACCAGTTTTGTCTTGTAATTTCAGCTTCCTGATTGTTGGCCCCAATCCATTTTTTTGGGCAGCCAGGCGTAGGAACATAGTCATAGGGAGATGTGTGTGTGTGTGTGTGTGTGTGTGTGTGTGTGTGTGTGTGTGTGTGTGTGTGTTTTGGGGGGGCAGCATGAAGAGCATCTGAATAAACCAGAGGACCTTTGTGTCACATAGTGTCTCTTTTAGAAGATTTGCCCTTCCCCCACACACATACAACACCCCCTTGGCCATCTTATTACCTCACCCCGACTCCCTCGCTCCTCCCTCCTCCTCTCACACGCCATTGTCACCTTAACAGCTTCACTAGCTTCACAGTTTCTTAGCTGATCATTGTTGCCTACTTTGTTGCTGGACTGAATATTTGACTGCTGTACTCACTTTTTTTAACAGATGTTAGCGACAAGGTTAAACTTGATTCATCACTTCATCGGCTGCTTATGTAAGTTGAGAGAACAGGTTCGGTTCGACCCACATTTGTAGGACATGATGTTGTCAAAAAACATCACTGACTTGTCATTATTGCCAACAACCAATCGCTGCTCTCTATTGTTTTTCCACATGCTCATCTTTTTGCTCTTTTGGGTTTTTTTTTCTTTTTATAATTAATTAGATCTATCTATCTATCTATCTATCTATCTATCTATCTATCTATCTATCTATCTATCTATCTATCTATCTCAGGGTACAAAAAAACTAAGTTTCAATCTTTATGTTGCATGAAAACAAAAATATTCAAGTAATAAAAGTGACTTAATCCATTTCCATCACTATTTGTTTGATTTCTTAGTGTAAAAATATTTTGTTTCTGACACCATACCAGAAAACTTCTTTCTGTAAGCAATTTTTTTCTATTCTGACATAACTTCAAAATATCTTCCATACATTTTGATTTCCAAAAGATCATGAAGATTCAGCGACTGGGCAGAATGACGCCGGTTGACTTCCAGTGACTTTAGAGAATACATTAGCTAATTTCCTGGTATGGCAAAGCTGTTCCTGATACCATGTCCAAGTCCTTTCCTATCCACAAATGAACAGCAGCTGAGGCACAGTTCTGTATAAGTTTTGTAAATTGCACTAGTGTGTGCACGTGTGTTCTGTTTAGATTAGATTGGTCAGTAAACTGTAAAGTCTATCATGAACAGTTAATGCCAAATATAGTAGAGTATTAAATAGTTTTTTTTTTTTTTTAAGAAATAATATTAAAGCAAGAATAATGATGATTTTTTTTTTTTGAACAAGGAAATATCCCAAGAAAGCAACATCAGAAGCCTTAATTTTGTCTGCTTCTGGTGTGTAATGTATTTTGCCAGAGTAGTCCCTACTTGACACTGATGGTCAACGTTTTTTAATTACTTGGCCAAACTGTTATTAACATGCGTATAATTGAGCTTCCTGTTTACAATTCCAAATGTATAATCGTGAAAAAGTGTCTGCAATGTGATTAATGAACTGACAGAATCCCTCTAAAAATGTGGGTGAGAATGGATTTAGACTGTAATGTAAAAGAAAGTTTGCTACAATGGCCATGAACATGAAGCTTTCACCAGTGAACAGTTGATAACCTCAACAATAAGGAAACAATAATGTGTATTTGGTGTCACCCAAATGAGGATGGGTTCCCTTTTAAATCTGGATGTTTTGTCCTCATACCATCTCTGGCTTTATTTTTCTTACCAGTCGCCTACTCAGTTGGTTCACAGTGCACTATGGGTGATGTAGTGTACTTTCTGCGATTATAATTTGTCCACTTAGATTTCAGGAGATCTGATTTATTTTAAAAATAATCCTGTATCTCAGGAGTGATGAGCCAGACACGAAGTCAAAACTGACCAAGAAAACAGGTTGATGTGGTTCATTGTAAACGTTGCCCTAACAACCATCTGGTTAAGCTCTGCCTACTAGCTCGAGTGTCAATGGGCAATTCAGCTGGAGTGAGTGATCAAGGAGGAGGAGGCGATAGGGGGGAATGAGTTCAGTCACAATGTGATTGGTCACACCTCCTTTGCCTTTGTGTGGCGTGAAGCATGCTGGGTAAGGAGCCCTGGCTTAACTGAATGTGCACTGGAGGTTGGGAGAGAGCTGGAAGGTTGTGTTTTGGATTTAAGAACCGAGGCTACAGAGGAATCAGCAAGGTAGAGAAGCCTCGTTCTTTTTCTTTTCTGTACAGCACCACGTTTGTGTGTTGTAGTGCTCCAGGGCACATCCAGGAGGAGGATTCGGGAGCCGTGTCGTCAGAATCACAAAAGCAGGGGGTGGGGTTGAGCCGGGAGATGCGTGGACAAAGAAGCCTGGCTGAACAGGATTGTTTACTGCCGAGCGAGCGTCTCCTCTCCTGCTATTGCATGACTGAGGCTTCCAGAGCAAATTCAGAGATGGTCGAGGGACAGCTGCGACTACCGAACAGGAAAATCTGGCTATCAAGGTCTCCCCCCACACTCTCTCTCTCTCTCTCTCTCTCTCTCTCTCTCTCCTTTCTCATACAGACTTTCAGTAGCTAGCGCGCTCTTTTAGCTACGTCTTATGCTGAGGGTTCTTCATTGAAAGGTTATGGTTGTCTCATGAGAGTTCGTTAAAGCAGTTGTTGTCCATGAAGGAAGAATTTATGGTATTAATGGATATTTAGTTATTCAAATGGCACCCTATACTGTTTGAACTCCCTCTGCAGCTGTTCCTCTGTCCCCTTCACCCACCCAGGGGGAGGGAGCTGGACAAAATGAAAATGTCTGCCAGTCTCTCTCTCTCTCTCTCTCTCTCTCTCTCTCTCTCCCTCTCTGAGACTTCACATAATTCACTATCTATGCTTTCTGAGGTGGCTCTTTTTTTAATCTTGGCTCTTATTGCATCAGGATTGAGTGGTGTTTGTGTGTGAGTGAGAGTATGTTTGATCCCTGAATGGTCTGGCAAACCAGACAGGATCTAGGTTTCCTATTTTAAGTGCTTTCTCACGAAAAGCTTTTAGATTTTATTGTAAACATTACAGAAAAATAACCCCATGTTGTATTCCTAGTCTCTAATAAGATGTAATACGTTAGCAGGCCCTAAGCAGTAATGTCTTGCGTGTCAAGAACAAGTTATTCCCTGTGATACAGTCGTAACCAATCGTTCCATCACCAGCTTTTTTTATTCTCTCTCTCTCTCTCTCTCTCTCTCTCTCAGTTAAGATAAAAACAAGCGTTCAGTTCTGAAGATTATAGTGCTTTGAGAAAAGGTTGCAAAGCACTGACATCTTGCACCACGTTTTTCAAAAAATGATCGATAAACATTAAACAAAACTTTGCATCATCAGCCACAAAATGTAATAAAA
Source organism: Silurus asotus (assembly GCA_024362625.1). Lineage (NCBI taxonomy): Eukaryota > Metazoa > Chordata > Actinopteri > Siluriformes > Siluridae > Silurus > Silurus asotus. The sequence continues at coordinate 153,425 of MU551526.1, forward strand.
AACCTGCTGGCCAATCAAAAGCCAGCATTCTTAAACACATGATTTTACATGTTTAAAAAAAGAAAGTATAATACTAAGGTGACAATTTGTTGTGAACACTCTGAACCTGCTACTTATTGTTCTTTAAACACTCTGCTATATCCAGTAAATAGATTGAATAAATAGTAAATAAATCTGGATTAAAAAAAAACGCCACACATGTAAACATGTCTGGTTTGAATTTGTAGTGAATCCAGGCAACTTCTGACAATAGAGAGGTGCCTGTGGTCCTTTGAGAGTCTTATCTTTCTTTCTGTGTTTGTTGTACTGCTGATCATATCCTGTTGACATTGCCACCAGAAACCTCAGTGAGTTGTGACAACTGTGTGTACTTTTCCAACAAGATGAAGGGGTGTTTAAGGAGTCATCGTTTCCTCACAGTGATACCAACCCAAGTAACATAAGGGTCCCAGTGGTGTTCCATGTTGGCAGTTATATTGTAGTGGTGTAGTAGATGTTTCTGACCAATAAAGTGTGTTTAAACAAACAGCACAGCAAATTAATAACATCATTAAACACTTAAAAGTTCTAAAGTTTGGCGTTTAATAGTCAACTGACATTAGAGTGATTTGCCTTTATCAGTGCCAGAATATCGGCGTACTTTGTTTTTAGTGAGTAAGATGCAAGCCACTGAGACTCTGAAGGACATGAAATGTGTGTGGGGTTGTTGTTTTTTTATGTAACATGCCATAGAAATAAGTTTTAAGCCACTAAATTCTAAACAAGTCATCCTGCATTGTAACACCTGGATATGTCAGAAAGAGAATCAATGATGGGGCTGGGCAATATGACAAAAATATCATATCACGATACTTGATGTCATTTCAAGGATGTTGTGTAGCACAAGATATACATTACAAAACAAATATTTGTCAAATATATATATATATATTATATATACACACGTGTGTGTGTGTGTATGTATGTATGTATGTATGTATGTGTGTGTGTGTGTATATATATA
>MU551526.1:155711-211501 GCA_024362625.1 Silurus asotus
TTATTTATATATATATATTTATTTTCTTATTTTCTTAATTACAACTCTATTTTATTCCTATTGTCATATATATTTGTTCATTTTTTTGCTGATTTTATTGATCGATCCATTCTGGCATGTATCCATTACAAGCCTGTGTGTTCTGTTCTTCTTATATATATATATATATATATATATATATATATATAAATAAATAAAATAAAATCAATCATATAATTACCTTGAATGGAGAGTCCTGTAGCCCTGTATTTTATCATATTAAAATTTATGATGTCCGTGAACTGATGTATTCTCATGCTGTTTTATGTTGTATGTATGTAAAAATATTACATTATATTTGGTAGTGGACTTTAGCAGTCATTGGGCGGCTTTCAGAGATACACATTTTCTGGCAACCTTGTCAAACTGATCTTTGATCATCTTCCTGTAGGCTCTAGAGGCTCAAATTGTTTTTAGGTTTCTGCCACCCACAGTTCAGTTAGTCATACTAAGAACACTTTGTGTTTTCTGCTAACATGGGTGTTTCAGGCTAATCAGCTTACAGTAGCTTTTGTTTTCTGTGGCCAAATTCAGTGCTTTAGCTTCGCATTTCTGTCGGTAAACCTGTGTGGAAGGATTGACTGATATCTTCAGGTTCACACTGAGCTGCTCACTGTGGTGTTCCAGATTTTTCAGGTTGGGATCTCCTAATTCTTTCCTTATTTGTTCCTTATTCTACTGCCATGATTTTGAGACCAGGATAAAGCTAGTAAATTTGAGCAAGAAGTGGTGTTCAGCAAGCATTCCATAGGTCATCAGTTTAAAAAACAAAAAAAAAAACACACATAAGTGTTTATTTTGCCCACCGTGGTATTGGGTGCAATGCTGGTGTTCAAATCTGATATGCTATTTAGTGAAGATAGAGGGATTGAAGTGCAGCTGCAAAAAGGCTCTACTAAAAGCTTGGCATCTACGTTAACAAATGGAATTCTTGTAGTATGAGTCTCCAACAGACATTGTAACATTTGGTCGAAATCACACCTGGTGTATGCAGTGTGTCCTCTCAAAGTTTGACCCACGGCATGGACATTTAACTATATTAATGGACGGTTACACAAGTAGTCATTAGTGTTTCTGTTCGTCTGCCAATAGTGATTCATAAGCCACAGTGGGTGAAAACCTTTCTTGGTAAACAGAGTCTATACACAGTGCACCGTTTGTGAGACAGCATGTGCAGCCATGACTCATTCACCCCATATTCATTTTGCTCATTTAGTCATTGTTTAGTAATTGGGAATTTATTATTCTGTGCATGATATGAAATATTTGTTTAACCAGTCTGGACTCACTGTTCCTTTTCATCACAGGGGTACTGGGTTTGTTTTGAAATTCATGCACAGATTGATTTTTTTTTGCAGACTCAGTCAGAATGGATATTTTGCATTGTGTTAAGAAAAACGTTTTTTTTAATATCACTGTGCAGAATATTTTCTGTTTCATTAGTATTTTTTCATTGTTTTGGCACTGGTTTGAAAAAGTATGGATGTTCAATGCTTAGATATAAACTATGCACAAAGTTATTACATTTGTTTTTTTAATTTTTGTCATGTATACTTCATAAATATATAAATAAAACGTTAGAATGGTGTTTGTTCTGAATTAATTTTGATGCACTTCACATGTCTGTTTTAATTGTTTTAATTGTTTGAGAACGTGTTACTACTTTTATTCATATAGCTATTAATGGCACTTTACCTCAGCATATCCCTGACCTTTTGCTATTTTTGTCCTTTAGGTGATGTGTCTCCAATCAGCATGTCTCCAATTAGTCAGTCCCAGTTCATCCCACTGGGGGACATCCTGTGCCTGGCCATCTCGGCCATGAACTCTGCACGCAAGACCGTCACACAGGAGACCCTCGTTGAGCATCTCGCTACATGCTTCCCAGGTTCTACTTAATATTGCTTAAAGTTTATTATATCTACAGCATCTCACAAAAGTGAGTACACTCCTCACATTTTAGCAACCATTTTTATTATATATTCTCAAGGGACAATACTAGCAGTATAGATTTACTGTCTCAACATACAGCTTCTATTGTCAAAATAGCTGGCAACAAAAGTAAGTACACCCTAAGTAATAACAGCTGTTGTTTAATAATGCAAAGCCACACATTTCCTATTCATGTTCATGTTTTTGTCTGCTTGACAGGACCATACAAACTTGTGTATCTTGTATTAGAGCAGTTAAAATTTGCAATTTTATACTGATCACTCGATAGTCAACATGCCACCTCATGGCTAAGAACTCTGAGGATTTGAGAATTAGAATTCTTGCTTTCCACAAAAATGGCCATTCGGAACAGGTCTCGCAAAGGACTACCAAAGAAGTTGAGTCCTCGTGCTGTGTGTCAGGTGTAGAAGCGCCTCTAAAAAAAAAAAAACAGACGCATGAGTGCTGCTGCATTGATTTAGAGGTTGCAGAGGTGGAAGGTCTGCTTGTCAGTGCTGAGACCATACCCTGCACAAGTCTGTTTGCATGTTTGTCTTCCCAGAAGAAAGCCTCTTTTGAAAGTGGCTCACAAGAAGGCCCACAAACAGTGTGCTGAAGACAACCTGTCCAAGATCATGAATTACTGGAACCGTGTCATGTGGTCTAATGAGACTCAGATAAACTTGTTTGGCTCAGATGGTGTCCAGTATGCTTGGATAAGCCCTGGTGAAGAGAACCAAGAAAGTTGTCTTGCTTACAGTAAAGCATGCTGGTGGTAGCATCATAGTCTGGGGCTGCATAAGTGCTGCTGGTACTGGGGTGCTGCGGATCATTGAGGGGAAACAGTAATTCCAACATGTAATGTGACATTCTGAAGCAGAACGTGATGCCCTGCTTTCAGAAATTGCAGTTTTTGAACTTGAAAGTGATGGAGTGGCCAAATATATGTCCCGACCTAAACCCTATAGAGCACCTGTGGGGCATCTTCAAGCGGAAGGTGGAGAAGCGCAATGTGTCCAACATTCAGCAGCTCCGTGATGTCATTATAGAGGAGTGAAAGAGGATCCCAGCAACAAGCTGTGCGGCTCTGGTGATTCCTATACCCAGGAGGATTAAGGCAGTGCTGGATAACTATGGTGCTCACACAAAACATTGACACTTTTGGCACAGTTTTGACATGTTCACTTAGGATGTACTCACTTTTGTTGCCAGTTATTTAGACAACAATGACTATATAGTATTATCAGATGACAGTAAACCTATACTGCTGTACAAACTGCATATTAACTACTCTAAAAATATATATCTGATTTTCATTTCTATAGGATTTTCCCTTGAGAAGATCTAAAATGGTTGCTGAAATGTGAGGGGTGTACTTACTTGTGTGAGATACTGTAAATGTCACCCATTAGAAGCTTTGTTGATTGTACCCATATTACATGACATGTTAAATATACAGTTTAAAACGGTCTTTATGTATGCTGTAGTTGTTGCTTCTTACAGAGAATACGGAGAATATAACGTGCAATCCAGCATACTAAAAATTTATGTATTATGCACCAAATAATGTTTTACCCAGGCTGTGGAAATGTTATTACGGAAAACAGTGGACAATAAACAGTACAGAATGGGTTGTGTGTGTGTGTGTGTGTGTGTGTGTGTGTGTGTGTGTGTGTGTGTGTGTGTGTGTGTGTATGTATGTGTGTATATGTTATATATATATATATGTGTGTGTGTGTGTGTGTGTGTATTTGTACATAGACTGTTTTTGATTTGCTTTCAGAAAAAATATCCCAAATGTAATATTCTTTCTAAAAGGCTACATATTAATTCTTTTTAAGTTTGCCAGGACTGTGAAAGCTTATTTTTCTTGAGCCTTAAATCAACTTTGACATGAGAAACGGTCGATAAGATGCGATTTCCGCGCATTAGACTATGGCAAACAAAATAGTGTATCTGATTTACTCCCATTACGTTCCACAACACTGCTAGTCTCTGAAGGCAGTAGAATTACAGCACTGGAACGCAGCAAACCATGTGAGGCATATAACTCAAATTTATAGAGCACAAATACAAGCATTGCACACAGTGGTTAAAATGAATTGTGTGGAATGTGCACTAAGTGACATCGCTGTACTCGAGAGTAAGCCAATAATACAAGAAATGTCACATTATAGAGTATGTTCAGTGTTGTAGGTTTTTCCATAAGCCATCTTAAGGACTTTAGCATTAGACTGGAAAGCTTTAATACTTAATGGGTGGAAGTCGTGCTGTGATATTATGTGCATAGTATAATTTGACCCCTTTTTTTAAATTTATTTTTATATTATTATTAAGAGCGCTTTGGGGGAGTGATTGCTTTAGTGGTTTAAGGCTCTTTAGTGCTGGTAACAAGTTTGAGGCTTATGCCCCACCACCACCAATTTGCCCCTTTTGGACAAGGCCCATAACTTTATCTGGTGCCGTTATGTCATGTCAAGACCCCAACGCCCTAACAAGCTGTGATCTATTAAGAAAAGGATTTTAAGGATATATGAAGAGATGTTTTTGGGGAGCTCCAAAAACATCCAATTCCATTTTATGAATTTTCTACCAATGTGATTGTTTTACCAATATTCACTTCCTATCTATCTCTTCACAAGTATACAACAGCAACCAAGCAGAGGGTGATGGCTAGCAAATGCTTCTTGCATATCACATAAAGCCAGCTAATGCGTTCTGTTCTTACTGTATCAGAGCAGCCAAAGTTTTGCAGGGATTCTGCCCTCTTCATCATACGTTAGCTAATTGTGTTGGAGGAAAGACAGGACTCTGAGAGCGCTACCAGTTTTGCTTTCTTTGTCCCCTTGCTGTGGATGGCTTATGGCATCATTGCAGTCTCTGTTGATCGGCGAATGCTTAGCAATATTGCAAATACAACTCCATGAATTGAATCATTGGAATGGTTTGAATCCCTTTGTATCAAAAATATATATATAATTTTTTTTTTTTCATGTCTGTCTGCAATCATTGCGGCTGCCTGCTACAAACTGAAGTAAACATCCCCAAACAGCTGTGGTACACCAGTAGAATTGTTACTTTTATCTTTTGGGTCTAGTACTGGGGCTAGCTCGTGGAATTGCCAGGTATTGTCTTTCAAGATGGTTGACTTGGTAGTTCCTATGCCAAGTGGGAGTCAGAAATTACAGTTCTGACTGGTAATCACAAACCAAATATGCCTTTCATTGGACACTTTTTTAAATAGACGTACTTTCACAACGATTACATCAACATACCACCCTACAGCATTATTTATATTTAAATAGACTCATGTTTTCCTGGTGTCTCCCCTCTTCAGCATGTGTACCTTTAATGCCATAATTGCCTCATGCATATTTCTGTCGTCGAAAGTGTTGCATCATGCCAGACAGACGTTAAGGGCTCAGTGATGTAACAGAGGGTAAGGGCAAGGACGCAATGTGCGTGAAGCGACTCTCTGAAAGGAATGAACCAGACAGCGAGGGCAGACCTGCGAGTGTTGTCTGCGTGGTGTGTCAAAATTCACCTGTTTATTGGAACACTAAATAAGATGGTGGTAGTAATAATGACTGTATATTGTGATGGGATTAAACAGATTTGATATACTTTGATTAATTATGCCTTAGGATTTGCCCATAGTATTTCTTAGTAAGGTGATGGACATCGAAATCCACCAGACCAGCTTAAATGTACATTGGCATCAATTTGTTACTCCAAAAGTATTCTGGTGATGTTGAGGTAAATGCATATGAATTGCATAATTTTCAGTCTAATTAAACAGATAAGTGTAGTCTTGTGCCCTGGTGATGGCACTGCAGTCACTCTGGAAGAAACCATGGCAATCAGGATAAGAAACTTTCTTTATACATTTCAGTTATAAGGACTTTGTTCTGATTTGCAGAAGGTTTTTCCCTTCGATTTTTCACCCATATGTATATACATCATGTGTCGGCAGCCTTTGAACAAATCGGTACATTTAATCAGAATTCCTTTAGGCCTTTTACTGATTAGATCATTTGTCCATGTGCCTGTTGTTTCATGGTTTTTCATAGCTGTCATCCCTTAATATAATACGTTATTTCATGTTTGTGTTATTATCAGAGGTAGATCATTTAATTTCCATGCTGACATTTTTTTCTTTTTTTTTTTCTTTCTTTCTTTTTTTTTTTTTTTGCAGGAGTCCCAACTCCAAGTCTCGAGGTCCTGCGACATACCCTCAACATGCTGGTCCGAGAACGCAAGATTTATCCAACCACTGAGGGCTACTTCATTGTTACCCCACAGACGTATTTCATTACACCCTCTCTCATTCACACCAACAGTAAGTGGTATCATCTGGATGAGAGGATACCTGGGGGTATGCAGCCATGCTCCTCCTCTCCCTCTGGCACCATGACACCTTCTGCATCAGGCTGTGTCAGGGAACGATCACACCATAAAAACCATGCCGACCCTTACAGCGATGGCTATCGGGAGGATATACCCAGTATGCACAATTCCACACTGCAGAGAAGGACCAAGGAGCATAAGGAACCCCCACATACAGTATCTCCTCCTCCTCCTCAACAGTCCTCAGAGAAAAACAAAAGTACACTCAGCTTTGCATGCAAGCCAGAAGGTAGCAACAGCAGGCAGAAGGATGGGAGCAGTAGCGGTGGTGGCAGCGAGAAGCAATCGAAGAAGTTCGGCCTGAAGCTTTTCAGGCTGAGCTTCAAGAAGGACAAGTCAAAGCATCTTGCTACATTCTCTGCCCAGTTTCCTCCTGAGGAGTGGCCGCTGAGGGACGAGGAGACACCTAGCACTGTCCCACGAGATGTGGAGATGGAGATCATTCGACGAATCAACCCAGACCTGACAGTTGAGAATCTTGCTCGCCATACAGCCGTGATGAAGCGGCTGGAGGAGGAGAAGGCTCAGAGGAGCAAAGCTAATTCGTCAGCTCAGCACAGCACTCGCAGTAAACGCAGCCGTAGTCATCGCAAGGCCCAACAGGGTAAATCTTCAAGATCCCACAGCAAAACACGTGCCTCTAGAGGGGAACGGTCTGAAGGCTCCAATCTGGATATATCCTATGACCGGGACTACAGGTTCTATAGCTCATCTCTGGTGCGCTCTCCAAGAGAGACAATGATGTCCATGGAGAGGAACAGGGGAAAATACATAATGCATAGCAACCCAAACATTGTGGAGTCCCACTTCACTACAGCGCCAGAGTGGGACGTGTCAGGAGAACTAGCCAAAAGAAGGACAGAGATGCCCTTTCCAGAACCATCCAGGGCACAGTCACATTCCAAAGTTCATCGAAGCCACAGCCACACCCAGGAAAGGAAATCGCGAAATGAAAGGTCAGATAAGGCGAAAGAGAGGTCACGCTCTATGGACAATTCCAAGGGCCCTCTAGGAGGACCATTCTTGGGCACTGTTGAAGACTATGAGTGCAGTCCTGATGAACGCAACCGGTATTACACTGATGATGGGACTTTGAGGGCAACTGCCCAGAAGAGCCACTACTCTCGTGCTATGCACTCTGCTGCTAGGTTGAACTCTGATATTTGTGTGCCTGATGTTGGAAGGGGGGCTTCAGAGGATGCCATGCACTGTAGAACGCTGGAGAAAAGTAAAAGCAAAGACTGTTTAACGGCCTTTACTGACCTTAAGGCCTGCTCTCTAAAAACACCTGTGGATGACTATTTCCAGCATACAGCAGTGAATGAGGCATCCTACTCTGCTCATTCTTCTCTTTCAAAATCCAATCATGATTTTAAAGAAGGTGTTTGGAAGGGGATTTCTTCTGAACGTCCAGCTCCAATTCTGACCTCACCTCACCCTGAAGAGTATAATGACGATTCCACAATGGGACAGAACAGTTTATCATTATCTGTGTCAAACCAGATGCCAGAGCCTGTGCCCAATGGACGCTTAGTGCACCAACACATCACTGACTCAGGTGACTTGGACAAAATGGCAGAGGTTTACAACCAAGAGACCTTGTTCAAACCTGTGGACTATGTGGAAAGCAGTTTCTCCAGGCCAGGGACGATGCGCAAAGCTCCACACACAAAGTCCGTGGAGGTACTGGAGAACCAGGAACACTTTGAAGATCCTCTTCCGTTGTCTGTACCATCATCGTCCGGCCAGGAGCAGGCTGCGTGCATGGAAACCACCTTTGACTACTACAATGTATCAGATGACGAGTCTGAGGACACTAGCCATAAGAACAAAGTGGAGGAGAAAGTTCGGGAAGGTGGCGGGACAATGAAGTGGCTATTGGAGCGGGAGAAGGAGCGAGACCTTCAGCGCAAGTTTGAAAAGAACCTCACCTTTCTCAGTCCCAAAGAAGGGGAGAGCAGTAACAGCCAGAAGTCGGCCCACTCCACACGTCTGGACAGCATGGACTCCAGCAGTGTGACTGTGGACAGTGGATTTAATTCCCCACGGTAAGGCACTCAGGTCCAGTATTGGGTTTCCTACTCTTGTTTGGATGCCAGAGTAGTTCTCCTGCTTGAACTGGAGCAGTATGCTATTCTGTGAATAGACAAAGTGTCAGTGTACTTCAGCACATTTAATTTTTTAAACTCACCATGACAAGTAGAGTCTACACGCTCGATTAAAATATTAGCAATATGTTCACGTCTTTTGCTGTTTTATCAGTGGTATGAGATTAAATGAATGAGATGAATACTACTGTGAAATGTATTGTCTTCACTAATATAGTGGCACTGATTATTAAAAAGCCACATCCACAATAGTACAGGTAAGCCACTACCAATATGCAGATGAAGATATTTTGACCCAAAAGGGACAGTGCAGTACTGCACGGTACATCATACCACAGCGCCACTGAATTCTCAACTCTGACTGGTTAGAGGGTGTTGAAACATTGACCAAGACTGTAGCCCCACCTGGATTCTTTAATTAACAGTGTTGAAAAATCGTATTATAAAAATTAAAAAATTTAGGATGTGCTGCTTTTAAAATATACAGCTTCGTTGTAATGGTTACTACTGTCGTTTAATTATTTTTCTATAACTCCAACATTACAAGCGTACATCTAATTCTACATGCGTATTAATAGTGGTATAATGCCGTACTGCACTGTCCTGTGGGGAAGGGCTGTTTGTGCCATTTGGTGGATTAAGTCACTGTGTTCATGAGTAGCAATGAGGATGACTGGCCGTGTAATTGCAATTAAAAGTGGAGTGTGAAAAAAAAAAAAACAATGACTCATTTCAACTCCATTGTCACCAGCTTTTTTGCTGTTAAGGATGCCAGATATTAAGTTATAGAGATAATGATGTATTCTGGGGTCATTATTACAGTGAAGCAGCTTTCAAGTTTTCATTGGTTGCCAAAACCTCCTGTTTTTCAGCACTGCAACATTTTAAATTGGAAAGCATTCGCTTACAAAAGACCAACCCACATAACTGTTAAGGTCACAAATGTAATCTAATTTTATTTGATAATTCGAATGTTTAGTCATATGACCAGCATTATTTTTACTATTTGGTACTACATTTATGCCTTTACCGATTTTGTTTCAGAGGTGTTTACACTTTTTTAAATGATTTATAGTTTATAGTTGTTTCTGTTTTGTTAGTTGTATTTTATTTTTATTACTATTATTTTTTGCTTTTGTTATTTTAAGTGTGTTCCATTGATCACTGTTGTCTAAGTGTACATTGAGTGTTATTTCATATTACTTTGATTGTGGTTTTGGTTGCATTTTGCACTCCTCCAGCATCAGAAACAAGCAAAAATGAAACACTTTTCAATTAGGTGGCAGTAGATTGAGAAACTCTGCTCATTCAGCATTTCTCATTGGCATATGTGTGTCACTGCAGTGTGAGTATATGAGACGCATTATAGTTTAAACAAAGGAAATCCTAAAGGTCTGCCGGTGTTGAATTTGACCAACTTTATGCTAAAGTTCACGAATCTTCATGTTGTATTAACCTGATGCCTTGAGAACACGGTGCAACACAAAAAGTAGTCCCCTTTTCTGTCACATTTGTGTTTTAACCGCCAATCCCGACAGCACATCCTTTTTATTTGTGGCACTGCCTCCTCGATGTGTGAAAGCTGTTGAACTGAAACCTGCACATTATTTCCACATTTCCACAACACTCTTTTCATAAGTGTCTTTAGTTGTGAGCCAAAAAGTAGTCGGGATGTGAAATGGTTGCCGTACAAAATTTTATGCGTTTCATGCAGTAGGACAGAGCTGCTCGCAATAATCTACATTAGTCCTCCTGCTTCAAAATAAATTAACAAACAGAACAAGAAATGAGAAAATAAACGCCATCGTGTGAACGTCAAAACTCGCCGGCAGAAAAAAAAGTTCTGGTACCTTGTCTCTAGCCTGGTGCCCTTATTGTAAAGAAGTGGGGAGTGGATGGAAGTGCAAAAGACAAAAATGACAAAAAAACTTAACACCATAAACTGGATGTGGAACGTGAATTACAACTCTAATGATTAATGACAAACGAAAGACAAAGATTGCAGTGAACCATAAGTAATATAGCTATGAAATCTAATTAATCTCTGCAAAACCAGGAAACAAGTGTGGAAACTTGTGAGGGTGCAGTGGAAGCCTGGAATCAGAGTCCAAATTTCTTCTATTTTTATATATGGATATTATTGTCATTGCTTAAAAAAATAATTTAACATAATTCACACCTTAGATTTTGTGGAAATGTTTGACCATGAAATCAACATTGGTGTGTTTATGCTTTCTGTACCCATCGGTTCTTTAGAACGTTGGTCCACAGGAGCAGCTCATTAGCAGAAAACATGGTTCATTGCATTCGTTTGTCTGATTCGGCACAATCTTGTCGTCTAGGATATTGTTTTTGTTCAGATCACCAGGCGTGGCTGGCGGTGGCAGTGAGAAATCCCCACAGTCTCTACAGAAGTCCCCTCTGTTCAGTGTTTAGCTAAATCACTAAGCTACTGTCAGGTTTGTTTAGACATGGTGGGGATGTGGCGTATCTCAAACGCTCTTGACTGTTGTGTAAATCGGGCAAGCAGTATAACACAACGCCACTTGTTTAAAAGGAAATATTTCAGCGTACAGAATCAACTCGTAGCTCTCTTCTCATTTTTTGAGGAAGGTTTCAAAAGGTATATGCCTATAAGTACACTCTCAGTGATGAGGAATGATATAGTTGTACAGATACTGGCAAGAGACCGCAAAAAAAAATATGCAAATTTTTCTCACATTTCACACATTCATGGATGCAAAAAAAAATATGTGCCCTGTGTCTTTTAAAAAATGTTTTTGTTTAATTATGTAAATTGTTTTTATGAAATTAAACAAAGCTCTGTGTTTCATGTTGTATTTCGTTTGCTCTGTTTATTCCCCCAGTCGTCTGTGTGTGCGTGTGAGACATTCATTCCCACTTGATTGTGCTGTTTTTTTAAGATTAAGAAAAACAATAAGAAAAGATGGAAATTCAACCTAATTTCTCCATTTTCCTTCATTGGCTTCATCTCACTCATGCGTTACAGCCAAATTTCCACTCAAAACCACCTGTAACCAGCAGTTTCCAAGGGCCGGATCTTGTGAGTGAAGCGTTACAGTAATTGGCCATTTCCACGGCTGCTTCTGCCACGTCAGTTTTTTTTCTTTCTTCCTTTCTCTCCCTTCTTTTTCAGTACCCACAATTCGGACAACAAGCTGTAGAAAAAGGGAGCCTCAGTGGCATCCCACACTCGAACTGCATACAAGAGAGTTAAACCCACTACAGCATCAAACCTCAGTCATCAAACTTTCCAACCGCTATTTGAAGGTTCTCCAGACTCGCTTAAACGTGAATCAGAACCTGATGTGTCTGAAGTTTTTTTCGTCTTTTCTTTTTTTTTAGATAATTGAACGTGTTTAATTCAAACCACACGAATGGGATCCAGGTGGAGTGAGTTTACACTGAAGACACAAAAGCTCTGACTTCTCTCAACTCGTTTGGTGTAGCAGCTTTTTTTTTTTTTTTTTTTTTTTTTTTTTTTTTTCTTTCTTTCTGCCCCCTAAAAATGTTTTCGTGGTGTGACAAAAACAGCCAAGAATGTCTAAAATACTGATTGTCATTTTGGTCACAGCGTTCTTATAAGATCTGACATGATTGACAGGAGTGAGGGGGAAGTCTGTAACTGGTCCTGTATAGATTTGTCAGTGGGAGAACATCGGGTTTATGTGTTTTGTAAAAATACAAATGCAATTATTTGAGATTAAACTCTAATCTAGACAGATGTAAAATTGAGTTTCATGGGTAAGAACATGTATACACCTGGTCATTTTATACATCCAGAAATTTGGTCCATTTACATTTGTAGAGCAATAATGTAACTCCTTTGTTTAACGGATTGAAATAGCATTGTGCAAATCAGCCAATATCCAGTGGTATGAAAAACCCAGATTTTTGAATACTAAATTTGATTTCTTTCATCATATTTGTTTGGAAAGGTTTCACTCAACTAAACAGCTGTTCTTATACTATTCAGTCTTTTAAGCAAAATGCTTTTCAGGCCTCCTGACGTGGCTCGCTCGGATTAAAATCTGTTTTAGATTGCATCTTGAATGCGGTTAGATTTGTAACTTTTTTCTACCCAGTACTGAGCTAACCAGGTGTAAACGGGGTCTGAGAATTATTATGGCCAGATGTTTTACAAATGGAAATGCATCCTTTTCTACTGGGAACTCATTCATTCCCACCAGTTTTTACTTTGTGTTTAGAGCCAAGTTGAGCTATGGAGCGTTTAGTAGAGTTTTGGTAGCCTCTTTCAAACATCCATCTCTAAAATTGAGTAAAGCAGAGTTGGAGGTAATTACAAACAGGGTGGAAATGAAACTTTGAGGAACAATACATTAACTGAATTCTTAAACAACCGTGCAATTATAATATGGTCTTCAGCAAATTCTCTGTTGAATAGTTGTCTTTTTAAATAATTCACTGGAGTTAATGTAAAAATAAATGTACTTGAATGCATATGAAATGCATTACCTATTTGAGCCATGATTACTGTATAAAATACGTTGATGTCTGGATGCAAGATTGACGTTTTGATTTATGTTTAAATGGCTGAAGCTTAATAGATGTAATTACAGTTGCAACAAATAACAGTATACATCATAATTAAGGTATAATAAATAACACATTTACTTTGTTAATCCTTACCTCTCTGCAATCTAGATAAAAGATGCACAAAATGACCAGGTCCAAAAGTAGTTTTAAAACGTTCAAAAAAAAAAGACTTGCTTTTTTTCCAAATATAAGGACCATGCTCATTTCATGGCACTGTACTTTATTGTATGGCCCATTTCTGTTCTTCTTTCAATTTCTTTTTTTTTGGCTTTCACTGATTATTATTATCACTCTGTTACTATTTAACCCCTTCACCATCTTTGCTCCACCGTAACACCTTTTGCTTTCTTTCTCTCTTTCCCACCTTTTCTACTCTTTCTTATTTCTCTTTCTCTCTCTGGGCTCCAGCACCCGCGAGAGCCTCGCTTCTAACACGTCAAGCAACGTGGACAATAACCGACGACAGAACATGGCTCTGAGTCCCAGGCACTTGGGCACCAAGAGACCTCCTCCTCCCTACCACGTACCTGCTTTCCGGCCTGTTCCTGAGCCACCCACCACTCGTCCAGAGAAACAGGCCTCCATTACCAGCGTGTAGACGAGGAACTGGAGTATAGAGGAAAGGACAACTCATTAAATGCACTGAAGCAGTGTCCAATGAAATGAAACACACACACACACACACAATAAAACTGCATTATTTTAGATAACTTGGGAATAGTTTAAAAAAGAAAACACACAATGGCTGAAGCTATTTGTTGTATAAAACTGCTCTCATTATTTGATTTAAATATATTGATCTAAGGAACTACGGGTCTCCGTAACCTTCGCAGATTTCCTCCGACGACTTTACCGTGTTCAGTGTTGGTTTTCAACTCTCAGGTCAATCGTAGTTCCACACCTTGTTCGACAAAGACGGACTCCTTCTAGATCGTTCTCACACGCGTGGTCCTGCGCATCTGATGCAGAGACCGGTTTTCTCAGCTCTCTTCACAATCCGGATCCAATACAGGCGCCTCGGTTGGCTGTCGGTTTTTACAAAATCCTCCTCTGTTTATATTGGAATTTCACCAAAAAAAGAAAAAAAAAAAAGGACTATTTTCATACATACATCAAATATCCATTGTATGATAACCCAAACGAATTCATACAAATTTTGATACAACAGGTGCTATTCTTCTCTTGGCTAAAATGAACTGGACATGAACAGAATTACGGATGCTCCCCCACCAGCCGGTTATGATTATTATTATTTTGTTTTTCGATTTTCTATTTGAACCCGGTGCTCTGAACTACTGAAAGAGAAGACAGAAAAAAAACACACACTGCTACCTCCACGCTTTGGTACCATGGCTAACGGTGACACAAATGGTGTTTTTTTTTCCATTTGGTCAAGCCCACGGTTAGCAGCTTGCAAACTGTGACTGAGCTGTGGGTGCTTTCTAAAATGAGACAGATGGTGAAGGTGCTAAAGTTACCCACGATAAAGTGTTAGAAATCTGATTTACAATTCTTCATGACAATGAACTTTACCGAAAACGGGACTCTTTAATCACCTGAATTTGCTCTGAATAGCTATACAACTCTCTTTACCTTACTTTTCTATTTAATTTGGCACACACTGTTATCCAGCACACACAATTCTTCTCCCAATACAGTCGACCAGCCAAGGCATGTTTGGTGTCTCACTTTTGCTTTTAAGGTATTGAACTGGTGGATAAAGAAAAATTGCTAACAGTGTCGAGTTGCTCAGTATCTCGATTGTGGTTTCTGAGATACAGTTTCTGAGACTGCATGACACACTGTTGGACAAACAGTATAAGAAGAAGAAGCTCCAAACGGCCTCAGCGGCCATTTTGTTCCATAGCACTTAATTTCGCACGGTGGAAATGTAGGTTAGAAGTGAATCAGTGGATTGAACACGCTGCCAGAGAATAGCTTTTGATCATGAATGTTTGATCACCCTAAATATCTGCACTTAAATGAGAACAAAAATAACTGTCCAATAACTAGTTTTGTATATAAAGACGTGTTGTTCTCTAATCTCAGATTGTAATTGGACTAAAAACAAGTGCTTTATATATATATATAAAAAAAAAACTGAAGCTGTTAGTGTAAGCTTTGAGTTCTGTTAATATTAGACGGTGATTGTATCAATTGTATGGCAAAATTCAGATTTTGTGATGGTCCAGGAATGCCTGTTGATTTGGCTTAAAAAAAATTGAAGTTTTTCCCCCAACCTGACTTTCTCTCTAATTTAGTTTCAGCTCATTTTCCACCCTCTGGTTAGGTTTACTCAAGGTCATGTGTTACTCCATTTTTCCCCCCTTAAATGCGTCTTTTCAAACTGTTGTTGTCGATGCATGTCATGCAACAATCAGAGAAAATCGCTCACTGACTCGTACATACACAGATGCCCATGATTGTCATTAGTAATGTTTGATAAATGAGGAAGTATGCCACAAGACAATGTTTAATTTTGCTCTATTGGATTTAGATAGCGGTGGTTTCTGGGTGAGTAAACAACGTTGAACCTTTTGATGTTTAGAAACCATAACCATATTTTACCCAAATGCTGTAGAAATGTTTTGCTTTTCATTTAAAAGTATGGTAGTATTCGCCTGAAGATCAGGTTAGGAGGTTAATGAGTCAGTTTAACACATGCAGCAGGAAATCTGGGTATAATATGGCTAACTAAGTGTTGTTTCTTCACACAGTGAGTATCAAACTGATCTGATTAAATTGTGTATAAAAGGTCATCAGTTTAGTTTGGAACCAGATACCGGCCTTCAAAATGTGCCAGTCAGAATGGAAACTTCCTTCCTCTCTCTTCCCGTTCGCATTGCTTTAACATTACATGCGATTTTTTTATTTTTTTATTTTAATTTTTAATTTAATTTAATTTAATTTAATTTATTTATTTTATTATTATATGCATATGTAGAAGGAGGGTCCCTGGTGGTCTAGTGGTTAAGATGCAGCGCTCTCACCGCTGCGACCCGGGTTCGATCCCCGGTCAGGGAACCATCCCCAGCCACTCTCAGTGCAGATCCCAAGCCCGGATAAATAGGGGAGGGTTGCATTAGGAAGGACATCCAGTGTAAAACATGTGCCAGAATCAAACGTGTGGAGGATCCACTGTGGCGCCCCCTAACAGGAGAATCCGAAAGAAAGTTTATATGCATATGTAGAAAAGCAGGTTTTCCTAGACAGCCAAAACAATTTCTCCAGCTAATTTTTAACCAAAAAATAAATAAATAATACAAAAAACATTTTCCTAAACTTGCCTTTATTTCTTAAATAAAAATGTAAGTACAGAGGAGTTAATCATTTTTGGGCAGCACTGTAGCTGATTTGCACATTTGTTTTGTTAATTAATCTGATTCCTGATTCGAACATGCCCAGCCTAGTGTTACCTGTTGGGCTTCAAAGCTCCAAATAAAAAGACACCAAACATGTTTTTACTGACTTCAGTTAAGTATTTCCGTTTGGCTGCACTATATTTTTTAAGTTTTTTTCACACGGCCTGTAGTGGCTTTCTGCCAGTGAGATATAAACTTGCGCCAAACCAGAAGGTTTTCACACGTGTGATCATATTTATTCTATTTTAATCCTCCATTAGTCGGACAGATTCCTGCACAGAGCCAATCGACGGAAATTTCATTGAAAACAGTCACTTCTTGATTTACCATGTGTGTCAGAGAGATGAGTCCAATGCTCTGCATTCTGCTTCCTAACACACACACACACACACACACACACACACGCACGCACACACGTAGAGAAACGTGACTTTCTTGAGATAACGGAGAGAATAGTGGAGAGAATGGCGATTTGAAAAAGTTTGCACTAAATGCCTGATGTGTAACGGCTGTAAACAAGACCAACGAAACAGACGAAACCATCCGAGACGGATGCTGTGTTTATACTGAACATATTTAATATGAAACGCGGATAGTCCATAAGACGTCTTCCCTTATCATGATGGGTTTCTTAGCGTTCTCTAAGACATCGTTCCTCATTGTGACGTTACGTCGAGCTGTAAGAGATGTTTATCTGTCATACTCAGTATAATAACTTCGAAGAGGGATTTTTTTTGTAAAGTCTGTAATATTTAAAAGAAAAAGTCCCTACTTGTGTAGTCGTGGTGTTCAATGTTAAGTGTATATGATTTCCCCGCCCCTCGGGGTATCGTGTAACTTTTTAAGACAATAAAATTACAATCACTAACCTGGTGTGATCTGCTGGTGCTCAGTGTCTTCTGTGATCCAGAGGGTAGAATGAACAGCCATAATAACAAACAAATAAAAAATGATGAGAATACCTGAATGCTTGTATTTTTTTTATTATTATTATTAAATAGTCTGCAATAATTTTGCAATGTTATTAATATAATTTTGTAATACACTAATAAGGAAGTGATATGAAATATAATAGGTTATGTAGTGTTGCCTAACAACAGTATTGATGATGATGATTATTATAAGCATCAACCCATTGATTGATAATTAAACTAGAAAACTATTTTAACTGATAATCTACTATAAAAATATACTTGATATATATAATAAATCATAACTTCCATATTTTAGTATTATTTTTAGGCTTAATGTTCTTTGTATTTTTAATCTTAAACTTTTCCAATAATAATAATATTGTTTTTTTTTCTTTGTGTTTGTGTGTAAATTCTATGTACATTTATTCACCTCTCACATATTTATTATTGTATTGTATAAATGGGTTTGTCATTAGCAGCTGTCAGGATTCAGAAGTGTGTTAAAGGTCACAGCAGGAGTTACTGCTGATCAGCACGTATCCGCCAGGGGGCGCAGGAGACGACACTGATAAATAACACCGGGTTATTTGAGACGATTGAATTTCCTGCTCAGTCTCCTGCTTTCATTTGTGTTCAAGTGCACAATAATGTCTTAATAATGACCAAATTCGTTTGTAGAATAATTTGTTAAATATTTTTGACTGATTTGTGTGTTAATACAATTACATATAATTATTATATATACACAACTGTATCTAACTCCAGTCTTAACACCAGAAGCCCAAAAAGTAAGGAAAATATATAGCAAATTAATATTTTTTATTGAAAATAAAATGCATTTTTGTTTATATATTCTAATTTTATTAAAGCTAAAAAGTATTATAATTTAATAATAATAATAATAATAATAATAATAATAATAATAATAATAATAATAATAATAATAATAATAATAATAATAATAATAATAATAATAATAATAATAATAATAATAATAATAATAATAATAATAATAATAATAATAATAATAATAATAATAATAATAATAATAATAATAATAATAATAATAATAATAATAATAATAATAATAATAATAATAATAATAATAATAATAATAATAATAATAATAATAATAATAATAATAATAATAATAATAATAATAATAATAATAATAATAATAATAATAATAAGTGTGCAGTATTGGCGAAGGGTCAGAGGGTCAGAGCGGGCAAACGAGAGGGTTATGCAAAGTCAACCGGCGGACCAATCCTGTGCAGCGAAACGATCATTCGTTACATGCCGCCCTCTGATTGGACGAGACAGCGCTACTCTGTTGGTTCGGGGTCTCTGATTGGCTGATAGAGCCGGTTTCGGTATACAAACACACCTTCCGCAGCGATAGTAACATCATCATCAAACTTCATGCTCTGTTCACGGCGTTGAGGCTTTTACTCAGGTCAGTGCTGCCCGCTCATGGGGTTCATTCAGCTCAGATAATTACCCCGGGGGTAAAACCGGAAGGAGGGAGATACATATCTACCGGGGAACTGTGGCACGTGCGGGAACTTTAATAGAATTTGCGACGTGTCTTGGCGCGTGTATATGAGAGAGAGAGAGAGAGAGAGAGAGAGAGAGTGTGTGTGTGTGTGTGTGTGTGTGTGTGATCACGGGGTGTCAAGGGAATTTAGGTGTGTGTGAGCTTGTTTAAGGCTCACACACAGTGTTGCATTTCACCAACAAAACGCATGCAACTTCATACAGCAATATGTTCCCTACAGTATTTAGTGCTTTGTCGCTTTTTTATGCAGCTTTGTTCCTTGTGTATTTCGTGCATTTTGCACATGCACTTACTCCTGTATTACACTGCATTGCACTGAACTACTGCACTATAAACTATTTCAAGAAACATAAAAGACTCCAGTGTTGAACATCTGGACGTGAACGAGCAGGCGCGCTCCCGCCCTCCGTGTCACTCTGGTCACCTTCACGTGGCTCACCTTCTTAATCCAACTCATTTCTCATGGTTCATGTGTTGTGCTCATGAATCGAATCAGTATCCAGTTTCTAGTCGTGGGTCTAAAAATTATTTTCCTGGTCTGTGCTTGAAAAAAAAAAGAGAGTAATTCACTGAATTGTTGTTATTTATACAGTATAATCTCTCAATTCATTCTTTACCTGGACACGTGCATTAAGTGCACATTTGGAAGAAGATTTTAGGCACAAAATTCATGCAAGTTTCTAGGTGTACTGATAACAGTAGTGTAATAACAACGGAATAGTGTAATTAAGCATCATTAAACTTTTTTTATTTTTGTCACAAGTACAGGAATCTGATCAACAGGCTTTTGTGATAACTAATGATTTATATTGACACAGACTATCTGCAACTCTCATCTCTACGACTGCTTGTTTGTTACCTGTCTTTGCATGCTTGGAATGAGGTGAAAGGTGTGTGTGTGTGTGTGTGTGTGTGTGTGTGTGTGTGTGTGTGTGTGTGAGAGAGAGAGAGAGAGAGAGAGAGAGAGAGAGAGACACACAATACACTCTGTCACCACTTCACCCACTCATCAATAAGCAGTGAAGCATTTGTTCTTTGGTCATGTGACAGTATCCTATAATAAATATTATTAGGTTTGTCCTTCAAAATAACCCTTTAAATCTTTCTCTGAGAGGACTTGCCTTTTAGAGAATGATTGAATCCCTGCAGAATGCTGAATTTAATCAACTATCTAAGATGCCTCGAGGAACCTTTTCCCCAGACAGTTGCATTTCTGCTGTCTCTTTTGACCAATAATGAACATTTCTTTCTTTCTTTTTTCTTTTTTAACTTGTAAACATTGCAGAAATATGACTAAAGACTAAAGAATTTCTTCCCCCACAGAAACAAACAGGACTTGATTGACCGTTGTTTGACATTTGTTTATTTGTTTAGTTTAAAATGTATCTTAGTTTTTAGTTTAATTACCTAACGCTGTAATAATCCAGTGTCAAAGTCGTTTGAATGTAAAAAGATGCAACGTTTATCGTAAAATTCTCCGTAAACAATATATAGTTTATTGTATAGATGTACAATATACTGTATTTTTTTAAACGTTATTCATATTGTATTAGCAAATAAACAATGCCGAGAGCCAGCAGTAGCAGGACATGTCTCTCGGTGGCCACCGTACTAAAGCGGCATGCTGTAAAAGAAGTTGTGAAGGGTGTGATTTAACCATGCACTTAAACCACAGTGATCTGTTAGTACATTCTAAGAGCTTTAATCTGTACTAAAAACACTTAAAAAGAAGAAAAAATGTGAAAAGAAAACAAAAAACAAAAGAAGCATAAAGTTTCTTGCTGTTGTCTTTTACAGGTTAAGGCTTGATTTAAAACCTGCAAAAAATAATAAAATATTGTCAGCCGTCTTTTTTTATTATTTTATTTTTTTATTTAAGTTTAATGGGTCACATGACTTAAAAATACAAACATATAAATGTCAATTTTCTCAGTCTACGTGACAACGTGGAATTGTTGCGACCAAAATTTGAAGAAAGAAAAGAAAGAAGGAAAAAGATTCAGATTTATCCATATGAATGTGGACATAAAAGTAATCAGCATGGTTTAGATCAGACTTTTGGCAGACAGCAAAATCACTTCACCTTTTACCACTACAGTGAAGTAGTAGTTCAATGGTTATGGTGTTGGCCTTTGCCTCAGTGGGTCATGAGTTGGAATTCCAGCACCACCAAGCTGCCGCTCCTACACCCATGAGCAAGGTCATTAACCTTAAAACTTTCAGTTGTATAAATAAGATAATTGTAAGTTGCTCTGGATGAGGGCGTTGCCAAATGTCGTAAATGTAAATCTTTAGATTTTTCTGTATGATTTTCATTCCCATGTGATCTACACTTCTTGTTTCAAACCGTTTGTATCTGCTGTAATGTTTCAAGAAGTACGACTCGCTGTTATTACTCTCAGCAGGCATTAGTTAATCATTGAAAGAAGCAACACCTGTGAAGTAAAAAGTCAAAACCTGAGTAGAGTTAGAGAGGTTTTAGAGGGAAAAAATGTATTTGATTATTTGCGAAAGCTGAATAAATCTTCTAGTGTTTTATTTGTCTTATACCACATCGATCTTCCAACACTTAAGTTGAAGGGAACATGGATGAACATTTGGCAACCATTTATAGTTACATCTTATATCTTATCATTCTCAATACAAGGGAGTTCCCATTAATAAACACTTAGGCCCAAAACATCTATCGATGAAAGCCAAATAAGGTCGTCTTGTTAAACAATGTAAAAGTTTTCTGATTATCGTTGTTTGAGAACGGGTGTGGTTTTTTTATTATTTATTTATTTTTTTAATTGTAATTTTTTATTGTATAGTAAAACATGAGAAGATTTTTAGAGGTTTTCATTTGACCTTTTTTTCTCATAAAAACACTGAATGTGGATTAATGTAAACACTGACCTTGTTGAAACACTATACATTATGTGAAGGGACTGGAAACTGTATGTACATGTCATTGTAAGTCACAAAGGTGCCTGTGTGGTACGGGTGGAGTGAATATTTTACTACTGAAGGTCACCTGGGACATAAAGCTTTTGTTCTGTCCTGCATTTTAACAGCACAAATCACAATATAATATCTGACACTTGGTGAACAAAACGGACAAAAATGAAATGCCATTAATTAAAATTGACTTTTTGTTATTAATGTGGAAGGACAAAAGAAGTGTGAAATTCTTTTTAGAATTTAGAGGATATAAGTTCTATATAAAATATACTAGTACATACAATTTTAGATACACATTACTGTTCATTTGAAGCTAATCCAACAGTGCTGCAAGGTAAAAATGACAGAAAATACTATAAACTAGTAAAAAAAAAAAAAAAAAATGAAAAAGGTGTAGTGCAGGTAATGGGCCAAGAAACATTAAATGACAACATCTCCTTAAAAAAACAGTTAATGCCGAACCAACAAGATATTTCCTAGACATGGGTCACACTTTTATTGAATTTAAATTGATGTGCAATCCTACTTCTAGCTTCTTTTTTTTACTTTTCAATAATTGACATGCATAAGTTTATCATTTAACAACCCAGGCTTGTAGTATTTCTGATAGTTGTTATGTTTTGTCAATAAACACAGCAAAGAATTGAACCAATGAATGAACTGAACCAAGAATGTAAATTAAGAAAAAGAGGCGCTTGCATTTGACATGGCATATGATCAACTGCAGACTTTTTCCCTATGGCATGCCTGCGAGTACGAGATTCTTACCCACGACCAACTACTTTAAACAACTTCAAATGTCTAGTTAAGTCAATTTAATCAATTGAGCAAATTTACACTGTATGAAGCAAGAATTAGTGCTTTTTGAATCAGTTCCCTAGAGCTGCTGTAAAGATGACTCTAGTGTACATATATAGCATAGATATTTATGCCATGAAGTTTTATGGCAGAAGATGAGATCAGAGTTGTGGATGCTTGCCCATTGTGTAAATACTGTTTGGTGTAACATTGAGCCTTGTTGAAGCAGATCACCAGCTCTATGTGTATGTATATAACCTCCATTGGCTACTCTACATATCTGAAACAGCAGCTGAAATGTTTCTCCACGTCACCATGTTTTCCGTTCGGTATGGTTTTAAAATAGCAGAGTGTTGGAGGAGGAGGGGGAGGGATAGCGGTTCTGCTTGGCTGGCCTTCATCGGGTGACCGCACTTGGGCTCTATCATTGGTCTAACTTCTCAGGCAGACCAAGTTTAGACAGCGCGGGCTTGCTCGGGTTACCTTTACCCTGGAAAGCCAGCAGCAGCATGTGATTATGTACATGTGTAGAACTTCTTCAACTTCTGCCTCTGACCTCTGAGTGAGCGTACTGTAATTAGACGAGGAAGTCGACTAGGCGATGATGGAGTCACTGCCTCTGTAGTGACATTAGAGAGAGAGGTAATGAGTAACATTTCAAACTTTTCTCCACTGCATAAAAGCAATTTCTTGATTGATTCAATGACTTTGCAATGAGTTGCTCAAGAAACGAGGTGGCATAAAGTAGTCAGGGGACCTTTTTTTTTGTTTCATGGGCTTGGATTGTCCTTTAACTAAATCGTTAATAATAGAACTTTGAGGTCTGTTATCCGCAGAGCCCCGATATCCTGGCTGACACGGCGCATTTTAAAGGCAGGTCATCCAATAAGATGAGGAAGGGGCAGGTCCGAGTTTGACCTTCGGATTTGCATTGCCTGCTGCAGTAACGCATAAACTCGGCCACTTTGATGCTGATAGGTGTCAGTTAATGCTTCCTGTCACTCTGGTCAGCCTGTTCAGGAATCCACAACCCCAATTCGCTCTAGACTCAGGTGACTTGCTTTTGTTTTGTTTTATGATTGTCTTTTCAGTGTTTTGGGACCTGCAAATATTCCTTCAGGTACAAGAGCAGGATATGGGTTTTGCTGACTGCCAAGCCAGATTTTGTTGCCATTTGTGTATAAGCAATATTTTTATTTGAATGAGTTATGCTTTGTCCATAATTCTGCTTGCTTAGGCTTTATTTTTCTGGATTTTAATGCTGTTTTCTCTATAATTGCAAACTTTATTTAGCATGAGAGGAACATCTTGACCAGGACCAATATTTGAGTGGTTGTAATAAAACTAGGTGACCGGTGAAAGGGGCAGTGTGTCCTGACCCGGTGAAACGTGCTGTGTTGTGGAAACACACAGTCATTTATATTTATACACACACTCACAAAATATCTCTCTGAATCACGCCTACCAAGGGTGCTTTGTGTAAATTATCAGACAGAATGACTCATCTCAAAGTAGGGCTATTGTGCTACAGTAACACTGTCTGATTCTGACCTGGGTTTCTGTTGCATATTTGCTAGTTTTGACACCATGGGAGATGCTGCTGTTATCTGTATTTGATACTCTACAACAAGCTAAGATACACAAATCGAATGACTTTTGTGGCAGTTGGCCAAGACCTTGTGTATATGTGTCAATAGCTTTATATGTTTGCTTTTCTGAGGCAATAGTGAAGTGTTTAAACAAAATAAGCTAAAGTTGTAGACTGTGGGCTGAATTTAAAAAAAAAAGATTTATGCTGCACCCAAATTGGTTAGCCTGATAAAAAAAGAGAGAGGTTCTTGTTTGTTTTGTTTAAGTTATACAGCAAGTAGAAGTTTTTTAGTAAATACATCCTAAAGCTGGTTTATTAGGAGGGAATGTGTTTTTCTAGAAATGCTAAATTAATTCTATCTATTCAAAGAAACATTAGGAAACTATACAGTTAGTTCATGCCAGAATGTGGTTTAAGCCTGGATTTGATAAGATCTATTTTCTTTGATCAGTTTTATTATGAATGTTAATGCGAAACTCTTTCGCCTGTATTAGAGTAGAACATGAAAGAGTATGTAGTACTCTTTGTAGGACTTCTTGACCTTCTCCATGTAAAGGAAAACATTAGACCGAATTTTGTTAACATTAGTTTTCACATGTTTAAATATTCAAAGTTCAAATTTTATATTCTATTGTGACAAAAACATGTTTGATTTTGTTTTGTGTTTTTGTACTGTATGGTTAATTTCCAATAATTCAGTACACTGGTGTGAGAATTTTGCAAGTGTAATCCCAGGTTTTTGGGTCAAAGGTAAGCTGTAAAGACTATTTGAGACAAACCACACTTGTGACAGATTGCGATAGCATTACAAAACATCTGATAGCTCAATCAGCAATATGACCCTTGCTCATTGAACCGTGAGCACTTGAGAAGGTCGTGTCTGGCCAATTATTGCAGAGTTCTCTTTGTGTAATTTGTTGAATGGCAAAGACGTTCAGCTAAGACACCTCGTTTTTGCACGCAAAGTAAACAAAAAAGTATAATTAAGTCTGCATTTAATCTTTATAAGCATGCTGAAGGGTGAGAGCTGAGGATTGTGGGAATTCTGGTTGGGGTTTGCAGGTGCATCATTCTGAGATATTTTGCAGGCTGCATGTAAAAGACAATAGATTTGTTGGTAACTTGATCGTAATGTGATCATATAACCACTTGCTATATAAACCGTTTAAATATTGTGGTTATTATTTTTCATTTGTATTCCTTCAGGAAGAAAAAAAAACAATAGCAATTGTTTAATGGTGATGTTCAGTGGTGGTGTATAAGTAGAGATTTGGGAATATTTTTGAATACGGATTGTACAATGGCTAATAAAAAGTAGAACATTTTTTATTACTTTTATTTTTACATCACACTTTTGAGGTAAATTAAACACAGGGTAAATCTTCTAATAATAAGGATCAGTCATTGAAGCACATCAGCAATCATTCATTTTATGTCTATTTTTTAATCTGTCCCAATTTATGCATGTATTTTAAAGTTTTATAGATATAGTTTTAATAAGATTTGATGGCAATTTCTCAATTGCATAATCAATTCTCTGCTGATGTAAAGCATTGGGCCTGTTTTCTCAAGCTGGACAAGATATTTGTAGATCTTATACAGGAGCATTTAGTTTGTATTAATGAAAATATATTTAGTTGGATTTTTAGACTTAGAGCCCCATAGTGTGTGAAGTATATGTATAGGGAGACACTTATGTTGTTGCAGTTTTATACTAGAGATTGCTGTGAATAAATCTCATAATTATTTCACATACACACAAATCTCAAATACATTTAGTGAAATCTTGACATTTTATATTAAAGGAATAAAACATGCATATAATTGTGCATTATATGCATGTTTTATTGCTTTAATATGAAATGATGAGCTGCATTACTGGAAGGTTTATCCTGCATTTAATTAAACTTGGAAGTGGGAAGACAAAACATTTCTTTTATTCTGCATAGATTTCTTATCAATTAAATTGTCATAATTATAAACGTTCTCTTGCACCGACTTTTCA
This sequence comes from Silurus asotus, assembly GCA_024362625.1. Taxonomy (NCBI): domain Eukaryota; kingdom Metazoa; phylum Chordata; class Actinopteri; order Siluriformes; family Siluridae; genus Silurus; species Silurus asotus. Next base: position 181,947 of record MU551526.1, read on the forward strand.
TGTACATGCGTCTACACAGAGTCAATCCGGGGTTTAATGTTGAACCTGTATCACTCCCAGATCCATTATCAGAGAAAGATGCAGGCCCAGGAGCTGTTGAAGCAGCTGCGTGTGCCTGAGCTGGCCGAGGTGAGGGATTACATCCGCAGCCTGTCCACCGGCACACTGGTGGGCATGGGGGCCTTCGCAGCACTCACTACCTACTGGTACACCACTCGACCAAAAGCTCTCAAACCACCTTGTGATCTGCACATGCAGTCCGTTGAGATCCCGGTAAGTCCACCATGTAGATTGGAATCAAAGGTTCAACATAAATGTTTTTGGGGTTTTTTGGATCAGTAAAATTTGACATATATTCTTGTGATGTTTAGGGAGGAGAGTTTGCTCGTAGGTCAGTGTTAGTGGACGCTGACAAGCTCCTGTCTTTTTACTATGACGATGCTACGACAATGTACGAGATCTTTACAAGGGGCTTACGCGTGTCAAGTAAGTGAAATTATTTATAAAAATGTATTTGTTTGTTTTATGAAACATGATGATCACTGGGTGAGATTAGGAACTACTAACTTAAATGGCTTTAAATATGGTATATTTTACTTGACACTTTTCAAAACTTTTCAAGGTTGAGTTTTGGTGTCGTAAACCACGAAAGCAGTTTGTGCAGCTGTTAATTTATGGAATGTTATGCGATACTGCAGAAATAGTTGCAGACATTCTGCAGACATATTCTATTATTTCCAAAGTAACAACGTGTACATGGACTAAATGATTGCAGGGCAGGGAAAAAAATGTTTTCCACAGTGGGAAAGTCTTTAGGATGGAGGATTTTGTTTTCCATTTTCTCTGCAACATGAAGATCTTCAGTATTTTTTGTACTATGAATTTTAAACTTGAGGGTGAAAAATCTGAGGGTCTATTGAAGGAAGGGCTGTTTCTAGCTGCTACAATATGACTTGTTTTGCACACATTAAATATAACTATTATACAAATCATCCTTCATTGTTTTTAAAGTATAAAATAAGTTATTTATGTTGCTGGAAAATATTCAACTGCTGTTTCAGCCTTTTACAAAATTTTTCTTTTATATGTTATATTTACTTTTATTGTTATATTATAACTGACACCACATATATAATGTCCTTTTCTGTTATGAGAGTAATACATAAACATTTAAATAATATTTTTCTTTTTCCTTTCTATTAGATAATGGACCTTGCTTAGGCTCCAGAAAGCCAAAGCAGCCATATGAGTGGCTCTCCTATTCAGAGGTAGGGCTGCTGGAGACATCTCCATTTGTTATTGTTTAAATAGCCACTGTCTTCTTTACATTCTGTCGCTTCTGTTGTTATCCTCAGAGATTCAGTCTTTCAGATTTCAGCTGCAAATTGAATACAAATGAAAGGACAAAAATCCAGTAAAGGCCAATATCCAAGTCAAGTCGTGTCAGTTTTCTGTACACAGTGAAATTAAAGAACAGGACCACATTGAAAACAAAAAAAACAACATAATACAATTAATACAATATGACGTAAAACTAAACAGACCTACAATTTATAATGGAATTTGCCACCTAACTAATCAGTTTGGCTGATTTTCCTGGTCTCTCATGGATTGCACCATAGACCAAAAAACTTGCATGAAGTTGTATGTTGAAATAATTAAATATATTAATAAAAATGAGAAAGAAAGAGAGAGAGAATAAATAGAATAGCCTTCATATAATAGCCTTCATTTGTCACATGTACCGCACTTGAAATAATTTTGTTCGCATATGCCAACTTGCTTGGAAGCTGGGTTCAGAGCGCAGGGTCAACCATAATGCAACGTCCCTGAAGACAAGAGGGATAAGGGCCTTGCTCAAGGGCTACCACTTTAAATATCAATAATATTTATATATCTGTATATATACGTGTGTGTGTGTGTGTGTGCGCCAAGTCAATAAGTCACTGCTTTTGCTGTTAGCAATTTAAACTGTTCATGTGGAAACATAGCAAAAGTTCCTTTCGGTGTCCTGATGATTTACGTAATTGAAAACAAAAAATCTCAAAGATTGTACTTTTCTCGGCAGTTTTTGACATTAAATATCCTTTGTAATAAGAATGATTGTTTTGCAAAAAAAAGATTACAAAATCAAATAGGCATTGAGCGACTACACCAAAGAATTGCTCCACTACCTTTAAAACACATGTCACCATCAATATGCACATTGCTTTTCATCAATATACCATAGAACACTTTATAAGTATTTTACTTTATAAGGATACACTTGATCTAGAAGGCTCTATGTGTGTGATTTTTCTGTACCAGACCCACCCGGATACAAGTTGTTGTCATTGCAGGGAATAGTTTTGTGTTGTTTTTGACTTTATCTTTCTCTCAGGTTGCAGAGAGAGCTGAGAACCTGGGCTCAGCACTGATGCACAAAGGTCACTCCAAAACCCAGGACCAGTACATCGGGATCTTTGCTCAGAACAGACCTGAGGTGAGGGGGGGAATTACTGAGCATCTGTGTGTGTGTGTGTGTGTGTGTGTGTGTGTGTGTGTGTGTGTGTGTGTGTGTGTGTGTGTGTATATATATATACGCACACATGAAATCTCACATATATTTATATATATATGTGTGTGTGTGTGTGTGTGTGTGTGTGTGTGTTAGCAAGCTAAATCATCCAGAGTTAAAATCTTGTGCTGGTTAGTTTCTATTCCAAGATTGTTTTTGTCACATTTCTATATATTTGGTTAGCAGGTGATGCAGCACAAATATAAAGATAAATATATAGGTAGATTCCAATATATTAAAGTTAACAAATAATTATTTAGCACTGTACAAGCTTAAAAACCTAATATTTTTCTTTTGAGACTGTGTTTAAAGGTAGTTACTATCAGATTGGTTTTATTTGTTTCATTTTGATTATATATTCTTTACTTTAATGAATGCTGGAAATTTTTTTTTACAGTGGACCATCTCAGAGCTAGCATGCTACACATACTCTCTGGTATCAGTGCCTCTGTATGACACACTTGGGACTGAGGCCATCGATTACATCATTGAAAAGAGTGCGTCCATACACTATACTTTTTTGCACAAATTATTCCTTTTTTGTTTCTGAAAATAAATTTTAATGCAAATTTATTTATTTATTTATTTATTTATTTATTTAATGCTTTTTGAATTTTTGCGTACAAGAAACCATCCCAATTTTTGTATGTGCGTATTTCAGCCGGCATCTCCACAGTGGTGTGTGACGTTCCGGCGAAGGCTCGTCTACTCCTCGACTGCGTGGCTGGCAAACAACACTCCCTGAAAACCCTGATCGTGATGGAGGAGTTTGATTCGGAGCTGGTGGCTCAAGCACAGAAATACGGTGTGGACGTAATGAGCCTGAAAGATGCAGAGGTGAGTTGTTGATTGTGTAGTTTACAGAGTTTATATTACATCAAGTCATAAGGTGTTCTTTTAGGGATTTTGAGGGTAAATTCGAAGAGTGAATAAACTGAACAATATATTTCATGTGTCAGAAAAAGAATACGCATGTTGTAATGCATTGGGGCCATAACATGATAATCTTCCAAGGTATAGCTCCAGTTTTGACTAATAGAGAGTCTGATATATTTTAATCAATAAATGCAGCCAAAACACAGGGAAAGCTCTTGAATAACTTATGGAATGATTTTGCTATGGCTTTTTCCTTTAATTCAGTGATTATTCAAGTCTAGTGCACAAAAACAAAAAAGATTCTGAAAGCGGTGAGCAGAAAAGTGTACAAAAGGTACCTAACGCTTGTTGCGAAAGCAACCGATGCATTAAAAATGCATTAAAATAATTTGAATAATATTATAGTGGAATATCGGTCACAACTAGTGTTTAGATATGACCGTGACGCTGCTGAGAAAGCTGCACTGCTCTTGCTCTCTCTAACTTTGTACTCATGCATGTGCATATAATTGCAAAGCTGTCTTTTAGTAGAGCTGTGGCTTTCAGTCTCGCCTTTTCTTTTTTTTTTTTTCTTCTTCCCCTGACCTTCAGCAGTAGCTTTTGCATGGTTTATTATTTTTTTCTTTCAAACAGATATACACATCAGACTTCTCATGTCTCTTAGTTGCTATAAATGTTATAAATGACAGTGTCTTCTCTTTTTCTAGGCTCTTGGAAAAGCTCATCGGCAGCAGCCTGCAGTATGTCGCATCATCTGCTCTTTTTTCTTATAACCAGTGTTTTTTGCTTTTCATATACACCCACGTGGCCTGATGGTTAATGATTTCCGTTTCTCTCTCTCTTTATAGCCTCCTAAGCCTGATGACGTTGCTATTATTTGCTTTACTAGTGGAACCACAGGTATGTTCTGTAAGAGCACATAGGTCTGCGTTTGCTTTGCAGGGAGATATGTGTTTTATAGATTTGCTAATATTTGGGTCTGCGTGTGTGTGTGTGTACATATCGATTGTTTTTGATGGTTTTAATCTTTCTCTCTCGATCTTTCGCTCGCTCTCTCGCTCTATCTCTCTCTCACTCTCTCAGGAAGCCCAAAAGGGGCAATTCTTACCCACAGAAACATTGTGTCCAATGTTTCTGGCTTTATCAAGATAACAGAGGTAAATGCAGACATCCTCACATGCAGAAATGCCTCACACTCATCTTCTCACACTCGTCCTATACAGATTTCACTCTATTTATAGTCTTACAGTACACAGTTAATACATTCCCATTTATTGCACAAACTTACATTAATAAAAAAAGGAGAATGAAATAAAAAAGAATGGGCTTTTTATGGTAACACACTGCATTTTTAATCTTAACAAAAGAAGAAAAATGGTTGATGAGGGAACCAGTGAATAACAAAAGAATGTGGACACCTAACCATCACATCCATATATGGTTCTTCCACAAACGGTTGCTACAAAAACACACAATTGTATCCAAGTCCCCCGAACATGTTTTAGTATATAATGCATGTGTACAAAATTATCTCCAAGAGCTCCATAAATGTCAAGGTGGGAGTGAAAGGACCTAAACGTTCCGACCGCAACTTCACTGAACACTTTATAGATGAACTGGGACACTGAATTTACCCCTGTCCTCCTCATCAGGCCCTGACGTCATTAATGCTCTTGTATGCGAACCTTCCCCAACTCTTTCCTCAATGTTGAAAGCCAATTTTATAGAATGTTATTGTACACTTCACATGAACTAAGAAACTTAAACCTCTTCTAGCCTGACATTACTCCTGTGCACAAAGTGAGCGCCGTGAAGACATGAAGTGCCAAGGCTGTAGCAAAGTGTCCTGTACAAGCCTCTGAGCACAACCCGTCTAAACACCTTTCAGATTAACTGGATCACTACATGAACCCCAGACCTTCCTTAGATCTCACTGAATGCTTTTGTAGCTGACCTCCCAACAATGCTTCAACATTTAGAGAAAAGCCTTCCCAGAAATGTGGAAGACTACATTTATAACAAGTGCATATAGGTGTGATGGTGTCCAAACTTTTATCTCTATAGTGCAGCTGACTATTTTCCTCAAAGTTTCTGATTTAAACTACCATTAACAAAGTATGTATAACTGAGATTATTGGAGACAGTGTTAGAATATACAAACTGATCATGTTTTTTTTTTATCTATTTTTAATGCTGGATTAATTCTTCAGTTCCATTTTAATAAAAATACAAAATTGTGCCCATAAATTTCACACATACACAAATTTTAGTGTAAAATTGTGTGTAAAAATTATCTATGAAAACAACAAACACACACTTGTTCATTACTGCATAGCCATTTCTCAAAACTTTCACTCGGCTTTGATTGTCCTTTTACTCATATTTTGACATTTCTTTTAGACCAGCTGTCCTTTAAGTCCCAGCGACTCGCACATTTCTTACCTGCCCCTTGCACACATGTTTGAACGAGTCGTGCAGGTACGGTCGAGCTTCATGTTTAACCCTTATAGTAATAACATTTTTTAACTATTTATCTATTTTGATATACAGTATTATAACCAAAATCATGGTTCTGTGTTCTCTGTCTTTCAGGGTGTGATGCTAATTCACGGGGGTCGCATTGGCTTTTTCAAGGGAGATATCCGCTGCCTCATGGATGACCTTTTGGCTTTGCGGCCTACTGTCTTTCCAGTTGTGCCACGTTTGCTCAACCGAATGTTCGATAAGGTAAAAATGAGTACTGTAAATGGTGAACATATTATTTTTAAATGTTTATGGACACCTGAGCAAATTATTCATTTGTGCTTATTGAATATCCCATTCGCACATTTCGTCTGCATTCGCTCTTCTAATAAACTCCACTCTTCTGGGAGGATGTTTTACTAGATTTTAGAGGTGCAGTTGTGGAGAATTTGTGCTTATTCAGCCACAAATGTGTTAGCAAAGTCAGTTCATTTTTCACATTACTACGTCGGGTACTGAGGTGCAGTCAGTGTTTAAATTCATCCCAAATTGCTGTGGTATTAAAGAAATTCAGAATGTGGTCAGCATGCTATAGGAAAATTGATAACAGTTACTATGCTTTATGTCAGGCCTCGCGACACCAACTCGGCCTGATTATTTTCTCATTTGTTCCACAACAATTAATAGGAATGATTACATCATGTGTTTCACAGATCTTTGGGCAGGCTAACACTCCTCTAAAGAGGGGGATTTTGGGATTCGCTTTCCGAAGAAAAGAGGCTGAGCTGATGAGTGGCATTATGAGAAGAAACAGTCTGTGGGACAAAGTCATCTTTAAGAAAGTCCAGGTAATTATGAACTCATTAAAAATCACTTTCCACTATTTTGGATGTGTTGTGGTCAGTTCTATATCTGCTACCACAAATGTCTGACCTCCAAGAGCTCTGGATTTGAATATAAATAACAAAAAAACATATAAATAACAGCTATTTGCTCCTTCCATGTGCTTTGAGGGTAATGGAAATATTTCTGTTCACAAGCCCTTTACTACATGCTGTATTTTTGTAGGCATATTGTGCTGCAGACCCGCTGTGGCGACCCCTAATGGGAGAAGCCGAAAGAATGTTATTGTGCTGCAGACCTGACGATTATGAAATTCTGTTTCTGCTGCCCCCTGCAGGCCAATGTAGAAAGCAACGTTCGATTACAGAAACGTAAAAAAAAAAAACTGCAACATAAACCTTTCCCAAATCATTCGAACATTGGACAGCAGCACAATGCATAATATCATGCAGATACATTTCAGCAGTTTTTCAGTAAACATTGGAATGGAGAAAAATAGTGATCTTGGTGACTTTATGCATATTTAGTGGGTATATTGTGTAGATAAAATGATTTTTTTTTTCTGCCACCTGCAGGCCAGTGTTGGAGGCAAAGTCCGCTTGATGCTGACTGGTGCTGCTCCTGTGTCAGCTCCTGTGCTCACTTTCCTCCGTGCAGCTATGGGATGCCAGGTTTGAAGACATGCTCACACACACACACACACACACACACACACACACACACACACACACACAAGAACTAAAAAAATATATAGGAAACATTAATTCTTTATTTCTTTCATCTGCTTTTTCATGTTTTTTTTTTCCCCAAATTTTTTTAATGACCCCCCATCCCCCCACCACCCCCCTTTCTCATATATGGCCTTCAGGCTATAATTTGAGGATCTTGGTTTCATAGTTAATTTTATGTTATTATTTACACATTTGTCACTATTTATTTGAATGTACAGAATCCATTTCTAGAATGTATTTATAATTCCACTATATACTCATTATAGATCTAAACATACATCTGGATTTATATAAAGCTGCTCAAAAGCACTGTAGGAATCTAAATTCATCAGAGCCGTGTGTTGTGCAAAGTATCTAATGACGATCAATTAATTTAAGTTTCCAGCTTGCTGCTTTATGTTAAACCCTGTTTTTGTTTCTGTTTAGTTTTATGAAGGCTATGGCCAGACCGAGTGCACCGCCGGCTGCACGGTGACGTTATCCGGAGACTGGTCAGCAGGTAACCCATGCTCCCTCACACAAACTTGTGCATTCATTCTCTATATTCTTCTATCTCAGCTTCACGTTTCTTCTGCTGTATTCATTCTAGGTCATGTAGGACCTCCCCTGCCTTGTAACATTATGAAGTTGGTGGATGTTGCTGAGATGAATTATCTGGCTATGAATGGAGAAGGAGAGGTGAGTGATCAGGTGTTCACATTCAAACTTTGTATAAAGGACTTTTTTATTATGGTGTCACAATTGATCATTGTGTCGGGGTTCTAGGTGTGCGTGAAGGGGCCCAATGTGTTTAAGGGATATCTGAAAGACCCAGAAAAGACAGAGGAGGCCATCGACCAGGATGGTTGGCTCCACACGGGAGATATCGGCCGGTGGCTGCCGGTAGGTTGTGGAAAAAATCGTATTCATTTTGTTCTAATCCGAGATTAGTTTCACTTTACTTAAATAGGAACTTGTGTAAATCTGCTGTCTGGGCTGTTGTCACAGTTAAATAAATGAATAAATAAGCAGGCTTTCTTTTTAAACTGAGCACTGAATAGATACTCATGTCACACTATTCCATGCAAACTGCATAATCCAGTTCTGGCTAACTTCTGGCATGTGTATTTTTAAACCTGTTAAGAAACTTTTAAGTTTTGCGTTGGTTCCTAAAACAAGAACTACACAGTTGAAGGATTAGTTTCTGTGTTGTATTTCCACCACAGTTTTCTTTTTTCATTTTTTTTTTTTTTTCTGAAACTGAAACATCTGTAGATCTGCTTTGGGACAATGTCCATTGTTAATAGAAATAAAATGTAATTGAAACGTACACATGTACAATGCAACAGCAGAAATAAAATTGTGAATTTTTTTATGTTTCATCATTTTTTATAGAATGGCACTCTGAAGATTGTGGACCGTAAAAAGCACATCTTTAAGCTGGCACAAGGAGAGTACATCGCCCCAGAGAAGATCGAGAATATTTACATCCGGAGTGAAGCTGTGGTTCAGGCTTTTGTGCACGGAGACAGTTTACAGGTGAGACAGAATGGTCTTCGTCCTTTGTTTGTACGGCGGCGTCTAGGGATAGTTTTTTACCTATTTCGTTATGATCCATAAAATATTGATGACACACTGCCTCTTATCTGTTGGTAAGAGAATGAGCGAGAAACTCAAGGTGCAAAGTAAAACTCATTTGATAAGGTTTGTAAATTCCAGTATAGATTTGAGTGAGTTATTTAAAATCTATTGTACTTCTCCCTCAGGCCTGCCTGGTAGCCATCATTGTGCCTGATCCGGACTTCCTGCCTGGCTGGGCCAAAAAAAGAGGATTTCACGGCTCGTATGAGGAACTCTGCAGCAGCAAGGTAATGGGACGAGATGCTGCAGATCCTGTAGCTTCTGTAGATGTATTACAGAGACTTCAGACACAGACATTTTCCAGGAAATTCCATAATTATTCCGTCCCTATGCATTTGTGGTGCATACGATTGAACAAAGTTTTCTAGACATGAAAAGAAGAAAACCAGATTACGCTGCACACGCTTATGGACACATAATGATAGGGTTATAGTTTTTTTGGTTAAGGTTAAAACATATATATATATATTTGTTTAGCAATTTAAAATACACACCTTGTACACTACATGAGAAGCAATAAAATAAATATAACATGATTATAGATTTTTTTTTCCATGTCAAAAAGACGATCTTCTACAGGTTTAAAGCTTCATTTACCCCTTTTGACTGTTCAAGCATTTCCCAAACATTTACTGATCTTTACCACAACTGCAGAAATGTATCTGGAGATTGCGGAAAACAATCTCTGTAAAGCCTGCTATCACTTAAACAACAATGGCTATACTAACAACGAATACGATTCTACAGATGTTTGCACTACAGTAGTTTGTGTATATAAATCTTGGAGGTAAAGATAATCTCTTATTTACTTGCAGGAAGTGAAAAAGGCCATATTGGAGGACATTGTTAAACTTGGCAAAGAAAGTGGTTTGAAGTCTTTCGAACAGGTCAGTTTTATTGCAATACAATTTCAGCCTTCAAAGTAAAATCAATGCCTGTGGCCTTCATTGTCATTTTAACCATTTACTGTTTGTACAGTACCCAGTGAAATGAAAACAATAGTCCATCAGCACTGAGGTGCATAGTTACATGAGACAACACAGAAACAAGGCATACGCAGTCCTACATTCACGATTACATAAAGTCCACATATGCAAACAGCACAGTATAGTACATTAAGAACTATAGAACAAAAGCAGAGTATCGTAATTTCCGGACTATTAAGCGCCATATATAAGATGCAACCACTGAATTTTACAAAGATTTTTATTTTTAACATAAATTAGCAGCACCTGTCTTTATTGAAAGACAGTGTCTGTTACACGGCTTGTATCTAAACAGTAGCCTACCAAGAAAGTCATTGTTCACTGTCTTCCTGTTTCCTTTCACAACTATTTTTCTCGAGAGTTTTTCTTTTGGCATCGTCGTGCGTTTAAAAATCACCATCGGTAAAGCTTTTCTTCCGATGCCGTGCAGCTCAGAACACAGGAGAAGTGTGTGTTTTCATGCTCGGTTGTTTTCAGCGTGACAAATGATTCTCCTTTCCTGTAGACAGTGCGAGTGAGCGGCAGGTCAAACGTCAGAGGAACATCATCCATATTTATGATGTGGTGGGGTCTGATTCAGTGGGAGCACATCTGATTTAATATAAAGAATTTCATTTTTATATCAGTTTTATTTTATTTAATCGGTCTAATGTTATGGGGTTCAGTTTTTTTGGCTTGAAGCTTGTGAAACCGGAGGGTTCCAAGCGTGGGAAAAAATGTAGCGGCTTATAGTCCGGAAAATACGGTAAATGACCGCAGTGTGGACAAGTACACAGAGCTAATACTAATCATTATAAGGTTTGCTCCAAATAATAATAATCCAGTTTCTTTAAATTAATTTATGGATTAGGACCATTGACATGTTGGCGATTTCTAATATCCCATTACACCATCTTACTCCCTGGCTTACACTTCTCTGAAACTGCACTTCAGGCTGCTATTAATGTACTAATCTGTTCCTGTGGGTTATAGGTGAAGGATATTGCTCTACACACAGAGATGTTCTCGATCCAGAACGGCCTTCTGACACCAACACTTAAAGCCAAGCGTGCTGACCTCAGGAACCATTTCAGGCAGCAGATCGACCTGCTTTACTCCAACATCCACATGTGAAGGCGATTCCAGAACTGAGTTGATAGAATGCAGACACATAACGCTAACTGTTTTTCTGTCCCAATTGTTATTCTTCTAGTTCTCTCGAATGGAACTGTGTCTTTACCACACAATATATCCACTGGCTTTCATATATATATATATGCATCAGAATCAAGAGAACACATTGTCACACTTGTAACCCTTCGGGGCTTTAAACCTCAGGTCTGAAATCTCAGATGCCCTCAGAATGCTGCATTAGATCCAAAAACAGAAAGCTTTTAATACTTGATGATGCCAATTTAGCCAAGAGACCTGAGCATGGTGCTTTTGGGTGGGGAAAAAAAAGCTTTACATTATTATTTTTTTTATGTTTGCCAAAGATGCTGCTTGAGTAGTCGACTGTTCCAGGATAAAGACTGGCTCTGATTTTAAAGCTATCTGCTCAGCTGAGACAGATAACAGAACCTCACCATTACAGGATAAACACTGATGCAAAAGCGTATCGAATGGATCAATATGATTAAGTCGATATCAGTCACTTCCTTTTTTTTGTATGTAGCACAAGTAAAATGTGAGAGATGCTCCCACAGAACCATTTCATAGCTACACATTACCTTGACCCGAGGTCCATAAATTCAAATTGAGAAAAACGTACACACTCGTCTTTGCCTGTGTGACTTAACATACATTTTTATAACATTATGAAGTAATCTGATTCGATGAATGTTGTGAAAAGAAGACATTTCACATAAAGGAATACACGTGTATTTTATTTATTTTCAATTTTTTTTTATTTCATTTGTTTTTAAAGCACAATCTGAACCTACTGTGCCTGAAGCATATGAGATTATCACGGACAAGAAGTTTCCATCAGTTCCCATTGCAGCTTAGAATATAGCAGAAAATCTTATTCTTTACTATAGAATGGAAGCCAAAGTGCAGTCAAACTCCAATCCATAAATCGATCAAATGTATAACAGGATTTACTCAGAATTAAAGTAGTTTTTCTGCAAGGACAAATGTTTAGAGACGTCTTGATTTCACTCAAATTCATGAAACATTCTACTACACAGTGTACTGAGTGATCTTTGATCGTCAACAACTGGCCTTATTTTTGTACGTTTCTAAGTAAACTTTAAATTGAAATTCTTTGCTGTTTTAGGTTGGGATTAGTTTGGAAGCGCCTTGAGTATTTCAATAATTCAAGCTGAAAAAGACTGAAAAGGACGATGCATACTCGACTTGCATAGTGTCGCATTCTGTCTCTCAGGCCTGTCAGGAAGGCGATGAAGCCATTAAGCTTTGTGCTATATAATTGCACTCCTTACCAACAAAGCCATGTGATCATATAATGTTTATAGAAACTGTGTGTTGAACAGTTGTATGTTCTGTGCTGCTTGATTTTAAAAAGGATCCTTAGCATGCATTCCCTAGGCCATAGCAAAACATCCCTGATATATTGCCATCTCATTGAACGCAGCTCAATATTGACTATTTATGTTTTTTTGTGTTAATAATGTTAGTGTTGATATTGATTTTTTTGGAGTTTTATATGTGCTTAATTGAGAAATTAATCAAAATTTCTTGGTTCACAGTAGTTTTAAACTTGCCTGGTTTGATTTGAGTTATTGAAATGTTTTTAGTACTAAACTTATTTGACTTGACCTGGTTTTCTTGTACAGTTATGCTTTTCAACAGCTTTATCTGTAAATCATTTATTGCAAATCTTTTTGTTCTCATGTTTCTGGACTATGAAAGGTTTGAGTTAAAGCCTTGAGCAACAAGGTGTCCACTGCATGTTTTGATGTATGTGTGTGGGATTACATTTCACAAAATCCTAATATTCATATGTACATGAATATTGCTTTGTCATGTATATTAATGCAAGCTATTGATGTGTATGAGTTGTGTGAAAGATGGATATTGTTGTAACAAAATGTGAACATCTGAAGTTAAATGACACTGACTGACAGCAAAATTAAACAAAGCTAAAAAAGAAGGGGGTTTGTTTTGTGGATCAATTGACATAGTATTTAATATTTATACTGGATACACAAGATTCATATGTGCTTTTTGAACATTTCATTCCATGTTTAGTCACCATTTGCTGTTATAATAATCCCAACTCTTCTGGAAAAATGTTTCTCTAGATTTTGTACTTATTCAGGCACAAGGGTGTTAATAAAGTCAGGTACTGACGTAGGTTGAGGAGGTCTGTGGTGCAGTCAGTGTTCCAGTGTTCAGTAGGTTTAAGTTTAGCGCTCTATAACAGGCCACTCATATAAAACTCTTCCAAACCAATCATGTAAATCATATCTCAATGATCATGCTTTGTGCACTGTGCATTGTCATGAATAACAGTTTTCGGTCTTCTAGTTTAAATCTATATTATAGGGACACCTGACTTTCCCAACCAGACTGTTACCTCAAAGTTAGAGGCACAAAATCGTTTGTTGTTTGCATACAATTTTTTATTTACTTGATCTTTATGATGTTTTCCATGATGCTTGTACTATAATTTTAAATGGTTCTTAACCAAGTGTGTAATAATAATGAATTCTGTCAAGTAACCTGCACATTTAAAATATTAATTATTTAATATCAAATATTGATTTTTAATATTACAACACATCACTATTTAGACATGAAATTGGGATGTGGATTGAACAACTTGTTTTTTTCTTATTAGGGTCTTAGATGTTTTTACAGTATACCATCATTACACTTTTTCCATTTTAAACTCAGACAATTTTGTACACAAGGGATGGAACATCAGTTACCTCGACAACCCTATTAAGTCTGTTTTTGAAGTGGAACCGCCAAATTCTCGCTTTTTCTAAGCATTTTTATCGGTTATGTCGCCGAACCCTAATAGCTCAAGCACAAGGGGGGAAAAAATTGCCATTTAACGTCGGTTATCTCGGTGCAGCCGCAGAAGAACTCAGGAAAGTGTCGGAAAAATCAAGTCTAACAGCTGCTACAGGTGTTTGTATTGTATACTGGTGAATCTCTGCTGTTAGTTAGTGCACATACGCCTTTTGTTGTTAAATGTTATGCGATGAATGGGAGGCGAAAGCCGCGCTTGGCGGCGCAGAACGTGTGATGACCAGCAAAATCATAGAATGAACACCGGCAGGATTGGGGCGCCGTGAACCAACATATACCAACAATAACGGACGTTGAGAGTGTGGAAGTTTAAATAGGAGTTGGTGATGATGATAAACTAACACCATATGTGGGCGATTGAAGCCGGGAGCTTCAGAGAAAGCGGCCGAGAAAGCACCTGACACGCTGAAGGGGGCCGAAGGGGGCGTGGCATGTGGATTCCTGACAGATAAACTTGTACTGTATGTATTTTTATAGCATGTCTTCATCAAACAAATCACGTCAACGCTGTTGTGTAAAAAAACCCTCCAAAAACTCGTGCATGCACATTCTCATTTATTAACGCACATCATGTACATAAAAAAATTTCAAGCACGTTAATATACTGCCGCCATTTTGATTTTCGTTTATCTCGATCATCGGTTACCTCCATGCTTTTTGGCGACCCCCTAGGACATCGACATTACCGGGTTCCACTCTGTATATATATATATATGTAGTTGGAGTTTCAATTAAAAACAGTATCTATTCTTTGAGAAATCAATGCTGACGATGATGGTGTATGTAATAGTGTACAGACCTGTACAGCTCTACCCATTCAGTTAAGGGTCACACGGTTTTTCAAAAATTATGTCAAATGCAGATAAAGTAAGTTCTGCAAGGGATAGTAGTTTTTTTTATCTCAATTTATTTCCTTCATAACAATTGCCCTCTATTAAGCAGCTGTTTGTAATGACACTGTATAATATATCATTTAAAAATGATTGTAATATATTTACTATAACGTGAAAAGTCACGTTAAAAAAGTTTCGATACCTGTGTGATGTTTAAATAGAGCCTGTCCTGAGTAAATCTGTAATGCATGCAGCTATACACAAGGTGGCGATATTGAATAGTGAAAGCTCAGTACACACGACTATTTGCCTGCTCGTATTCCATAATGAATGTTTAAACGCAAGCACCCTTAGTGATCACAAGTAATGAAATGAAATTAATATTGCAAAGTCGTTTAATATATTTTTGTAATGCACATAATAATAGCCTGCTGATTGTGTTTACAGGATAATCACTTATGAATTCTAGCTAAGCACTTATTAATACACAGCTAAGTCGTGTACATCAAATCTGGGTAATTATTATTACTGTATTTTCCAGACTGTAAGCTGCTACTTTTTTGCCACGCTTTGAACCCCGCGGCTTAAACAACGAAGCGGCTAATTTATGGATTTTTCCTGGTTTTTTTTCGGTTTCACAAACTTTAAGCCAAAAAAACTGAGCCCCATAACATTAGACCAATGAAATTGCCGAACGGGTTCAGGTAAACTAATGAAACTCTTTATATTAAATCAGATGCGCTCCCACTGAATCGGGCCGCAGCACATCATAAATATGGATGATGTTCCTCTGACGTTTGACCTGCCGCTTACTCGGACTGTCTACAGGAAAGGAGAATCATTCGTCACGCTGAAAACAACCGAGCATGAAAACACTTCACCTGTGTTCTGAGCTGCACGGCATCGGGAGAAAAGCTTCACCGATGGTGATTTTTAAACACACGACGATGCCAAAAGAAAAACTCTCGAGAGAAATAGTTGTGAAAGGAAGGAGGAAGACAGTGAACAATGACTTTCTTGGTAGGCTACTGTTTAGATACAAGTCGTGTAACAGACACTGTCTTTCATTAAATCCTGTGTAAAGTTCATTAGTTTCAATGTAGGCTTATAGTGTAGTGTAGTTATATAATCTTCTCCTGAACGGTAGCAAGACTAAGTAGTTGATAGTGGACTTCAGCACGAAACAGGAGCGGTGATACCAACACCTAAACATTGATGAGACCCCAGTGGAGAGAGTGGACAGTTTTCGGTACCTAGGTGTTCACATTACACAGGACCTGTCTTGGTCCTGCCACATCATCACACTGGTGAAGAAGGCCCAGCAGCGTCTGGACCATCTGAGATGCTTAAGGGACTTTAAACTACCCTCTCAGGCACTAAGAACCTTTTACGTTTGCACCATTGAGAGCGTTCTGAGGGGTAGCATCACTTCCAGGTCTTATACTTTATACTTTTGTTATTTATTTACTTTATTTTTTTATCCCTATATTCTATTGCCACTGATCAGCTGGACTAAACATAAATATTCTAAAAAAAACACACACACACACACACACACACACATTTTTATGAGTATATTTATGTTTTTTCCGGCTGATTAGTGGCTGTCAAATCAAGTTTGTTTTTTTTTGTTCGGTTTTTGCTGTCACTCAATAATCAGCTGTCAAAGACATGGTATGACTAAGCCAGTGGTTATAATTTTTCCGATTTCCACTGTTTGCTTACTTTACAAAAGATAACAATACATTGTGGAAACAATAAAAGAAAACTCCACACTCCGATAAATATGTTTCGATCTTTACATGGACATCACAGGAACACATTGCTAGCAAATGTACAATGGTGTTTAATAAAAGATTTCTTACTTCTTAATTTCATAAATCTAAAACAAATGAGCAAAAGTTTATTTTCTCATGCAACATAATACAGTGATGTTTGATGTCATATTCATAAGAAATCCATTGCATTGAAGTTAAAGTTCCAAAGTACAAGTATTGTGTAGTTGTGTTGAGTTACAAAAGAGACTCCATTTTGCTAATTCAGGATCTACAAGGTGGCAAATGTTGAAACTTTGGAACCTTATCTGTTTGAGTATAGTGAGCAGGAAAGGAGGTGAGAGAGCTGGACAGACTGAAACACTACATTGCCATCTTTAGTTAAAGTTGACGTAAACGCTAAGTGAGGCAGTTGATGACCTTGTGGGTAATGTGGAAACCATTAAAGGAACAAGAATCGATCAACATGCAGACTGATTTCAATTACAAAATTTGATTCAATTATAAAAATAAATTTTAGACATTGTTGAAGATTATAATGCTATTGATAAAAATCTCAGTCATTCAAGTATATTGCTCTTTTAAGGTCTTTTAAGGTCAAACTGACACAAAATCTTTACTGAGAATCATATTCTGCCATCTTTTTTAAATTACTATTACTACTAAGGCGATTGGTAGCTCAGTGGTTAAGCTACTTACTGATCGAAAGGTGGAGGTTTAAGCAGCCACTCTGGGCCCTTGAGCAAGGCTCTTTGCTCCAGGGGCGCTGTAACATGGCTTACCCTGTGTTTTGACCCCAGCCTCTGAGCAAGCTGGGATATGCGAAAGAACAAATTTCACTGTGCTGTAATGTATATGTGACAAATAAAGTAAATTCTATTTAAAAAAATGTCTAATGTAACAGTGCAATTTATCTTAAGCTTTTATGCCACAGTTAATACCTACTACAAATATTCAGCCACAACATTTTTACAGAACCAACAGGATTCCATGACTGTATGACTGAAATCTAATATTCTGCCTTCTGCAGCAATCCCACAGGCTTTGTTAATGATAGAAAAACACCAGAACAGTGAGTCCAACAAGCTCTCAGCTATAGCTAAACTGTAGACAGGGCTTTGATCCCTCATGAGCTTAGAGTTCATTTGACTCAGGTAGGTAACCACCGGCCCAGCCTCGAGGTGCTCTGTTGAAGTTGGGCCGTTTGATCAACGTCTCCACGGTGGATCCAGGCAAATTCTGGAGCTCCATTGCTTCAAAGTTGACAGTAGAAATAACCCTCTGTGCATTTGGACCCCCAAATGGTACTGCAGCTCTGATAGGAAAAACAACATCATGGAAATTAGATGTTTTTTTAGTGGTTAAAATTATATTTTATTTGTTTTGCAAGTACCCTTGGTCCCAGATTATCTCCTGTTCTAACACTCATTTCAACTGTAAGTTGATGATTCTTTATTTACTTAACCGGGCATGTTAGGAGCATGGGCAGGGGCATGGGCAGGGGCAGGGGTACTCCAGGACCAGGCTTAGTGACTTTTGCTACACATAATACATAAGTGATCCATCCTGGAATTTCTACTTTCACCACTGACCACACTAGGATCTGGAACAGGGACACCTGTTGTGCTAATGTGGAAGCTCTGAGAGGCCTGAGAGGGAGACCTACAGTTCATGACTTCTGTTTTTAACATGTCCTTGGTGTCTATTTCCATTCTGAGAGACTCTGATTGCAGAAAGACATCACGGAAAACCAATGATGTTAACTCCACAGATATCTGGAGATCACAATCTGATAGCGTTGGTATCTGGTGGGTCTATTTAGGGCAGAAATTCACTATGAACAAGGTATCACTGAGCTAAAACCCCTAACCAACCCCTGTCACCACTTCAATTCACACATTTCGCTTTTGCGAAGAATAAAACTTGGGCTTCTCCTTTCAGCCTCGTTTGATGACATTTTTATTTTTAGATCTTCTTCTCAATGATTCTTTAGCCCTACATGGAGGGTGACAAAAGGTGGCTTGCCTATGAGACTGATGCCAGTGTGGCTTGTATTCATCAGTAGCTTCATCCTTCAACATGTAGTTGAATCCTCATTTCTAATTTTGGCGTTTTTGATGATTTCTAGAAGACACTCCTGTGAGGGAGTCCACCTGTTCTTGTTGAAGCATTTGAAATGTACTAGAATAATCATAAAACAGTTAGTTTATGGTTGAATGAAGATCTGGGAGTTTAGTCACATACCTGTTGAAGCATCTGTAGTTTGCAGGCTGAAGTTTCTCTGGTTGAGGGAGCTGCGGGTTCATGGAGGACAGTAACTCTTCGTTGCCCCACAATGCCTCTCTCCATGGTGAACAGTAAGATCTGGGAATTACTGTAATGTTGAATTTTTCACGAGGAATTTCTTTCAAAGGGCCAGAGTAGCCTGGTGGTATCAAATAAGTACAGACAACAATCATCATTCGTTTAAAACAATTCTTATAGCCAAACTGCTTTAATGAACAGTCAGTGTTACTTCAGAGTAACAATAATTTGACCCATTCCAGTTGTAGATTGGCACAGCACTATGTTTCAGTGTTTCAATAGAATTTCAGTCTAACTTTCCATGGCTTAGCTCACACATTCAGTGCAAGACATTCTGTGCCCCTCACTTTCTATCCCTCTTCCCAGGACCGCAAAAAGTTCACCACAGTGAAAGGAGAGATGGAGTGTATTTAAGGACTATAGAAGAAACAGTAATTAGCTTATAATTATCTTATAATGTGAGCCAAAGATCTCACAAAGAAGGAATGCAAGCATATGTGTTAAGTAAAAGTCATCTGACTGTAAAGCAACCAAAGTTATGTGTCTATACAGTATGACTTATTCAAGTGCACTGGATTTTCAAAACCTACATTATAAATAATCTACTAATTTATTCAGAATTGTTTTATAAAGTTATCTGTAGCAGCAAAACTGAAGAAACCTTCATAAACTGCTGTGCTTCAAATCTCTAATAGAATTCCCCAGGGACAAAAAACATTAAAGCAATGCTTCACCCAAAACTGCTAACATGGCTGCTAATGAGAGAAGGCTAACAGAAAGCAGTTATGCAAAATATGATCTCCTACACCCTACAGTTTTCTTAGCAGTCATCCTTTGTTGGTGAAGTATGTCTTTAATACTGATCCACTGCTCTACCTGGAGCAAGGACACTGGGGCTGCCTTTCTTGGAGACAGTTTCCATCAGACTGGTAACCAGTCTATGTTTACCGGCTACAGGGTATGCCAGGTTCTCCTTTCCTCCTTGAGCCTGTGATGCTAAATGGACCTGGCTTGGGGACTGCCTCTGATCCAGGCCATCCTAAGAGAACAACAGCCATTAAGAGGTTATTAAAAAAATAAAATAAAATTACTAGCTACAGAATGTTATTAAAGCAAGTCCTAGGGTAGTTGATTAAGGCAGGTTTAATACATTAAAAAATTAATGAAGTGTTTAAGTAAAATGTTGTGTGAGGTCTAGCAGGTCTCTGGAAAATGTGGTTAATTTGCAAGGGGCCTAATTTGTTCTTTTGCAAGGGGCCCAATTTGTGCTACTGCAGCTCTCTGCTGCTAATCCCACAGACACTTATCTGGAAATTAAAATCATAATTACAACATTCATCTCAGATTCCTTATTTAAGTAGGCTTGGGTAACAATCAAGAAAACAACACTCAAAAGATCCCACTGAGACATTAATAATACCTTTGTTGAAACTTTGCATTTTAATAACTTATTATTATTTGCAGAAACTGCCATCATATCGCCAAATATGCTGTAAATTGTCAAAAATAAAAATACCAAAACAAACCTCTAAACATTCGGTCTTCTGACAGAATCATTTTTAAAAGATATACTGACTTATGGAAAAACTGCAATTCACATACGCCTGGATCTCAAGCTTTTCACACAGCAAGCCTTCAGATTCTCCTAACCACCTTCTTCAATCTCAGCCAATGGTTGCATTCATCCGGTCAGGTTTAATCAGAAAGATTCTAGAAAAAATCGCCCAAATTATATGATTCATTTATGGTGTAACACAATAATCTGTTACTAGCCTTTCCTTTGTTATGTTGATAATACTTAGGTTCACTTATTCATCATTATAAGGGTCATGTCAGTCACAGCTTTCATTTCAGATGTATAAGTTATGAATACAGTAATACCTCTGTACTCGTAGGTAATTTGTCCTGGAAGTTGTGACGAGTGCTAAAGCTACTGAGTACCGAACAAGTATTTTTTTTAATGCAGTATGTTACTGTATAATAAATAAATAAAACGCATAAAGGTTCCTCAAAATGTAACATTTTACTTGGCAAATTTCACAATGAGGTATTTGACAGGCATATATATATATATATATATATATAGTGTACATAAATTTTCTGATCATCATCCACGTTTGCTCTGTACATTATCAGGAATGTCAGGAATTTGCATCTGCAACTGATGGTTAAACACAGTTGAACAGCTATCCTGATTAACTCTGAAATCCCAAATGATTTCCTATTCACTTAGAGGCACTGCATCAAATTCACTGTTAATGAAATTGTTTTTAAGCATATTCTTGTAAGCCTCTTTAATTGTATTGTATCCTCTTTCATTTCTAACCCACATGGCTGGACAGGATATCAAAAGGACTGAGTTCAGATTTGATGATGAGCGATTGGAAAAGCCCTATGCATCTAAGTCATAAATAGGCATTTATATTTTATTTGTGAGTAAACTGTGCATGAATAATTTATGGCAATTCGACCTTTGTTTGGTAAAATATTTAAAGCTAAAATGTTCTCTAATGATCCAGGAATGAACTACCATTAAACTCAACACAGATACCAATCCAAGTTTTACTTGTCATATGTACATTAAAGCACAGTGAAATACTTTCTTTGCATATACCAGCAAAGAGAAACAAAGGGTCAGCCATGATTCAGTGCCACAGACTCTTATAGTCCTTGCTCAATTGCCCAAGAGAAGCAGCTTGGAGACACTGGGGTTTGAACCCCAGACCTTCCAATCAGTAGTTCATACCCTTAACCACTTATCTACCAAAAACCTGGTCAGTGTGCTGATACACTGATACAAAGTCTTTAATTAAAAAGACAGTGTAGATAAGTTTATGTCTTACATATATAAAGGCAGGTGCATCTGCTGTGTTCTCTACTGTGAATTTGTCCACCCTTTTTTGCCTCTCTTGGAACATCCGGGAGCCTCTGTTAGATGCCACGTTCAGCTCTTCAATCATTACATCCTTTGGAGTGCTGACCTTCTTCCCTAGATTCAGGCCCTCTAAAATACATACAAAACACACATTGAGAAATATCCCCACTCTGATTGTTAGACATTTTTGTTGCTTGACTATAATTGTGATTTATTTTTTTGTGCCACTGTGCTATTTTAAACACAGTTTTGAAAAGGTGTGTGTAAAACGAACAGTTAACCCAGACTTGACACTGATCTTGAATATCATTCATACAACCATTAAATATCACTCTGTTGCACAGACACTGGCCTATAAATAGACTAAGAAAGGAGAAAATGACTTCACAGTGACGTTTTTAATGTTTGCAACTTCTCAAGAACTCATTGGGGGTGTGGATCAGATTTAGCTGAGCTTGAGGGGCTGTTTAGTGCCAAGCATGGCTGAAAGCTGAGGTCACTGGAAAATAAGTCAAAACAAACAAGCAAATGTGTGGAGTGTTTCCTTGACAGTGCTGGTTGCACGGAGGATCCATCTCCATTTACAGGGTGTCATGGCACTGGAAGTTGTAGCTCACATGACCTAATAGCATGCGTTTGATCTTGTCTGCCTCCGTCAATCAAAGAGAACACAGCAAGTAGTGCAACAGTTTAATAAACTGTTGCAAAAAAAAATCTGTGCTATTTTAGGTTGCTGTTCATTTCTTTAGGTTTTTTTTAAGATGTCTATTTGTCTTACCTCCTTGAACTTCTCTACTCAACGCCCGGGCCTGCTGCTGCCACTGTTTGTTCAGGTCATGGTTTGCAGTCTGCATCCTCTCCACTCTGTATACATACAAAACCACATCCACTCTGCATTTCTATGCCACTTGATAATGCATGCACCCTTTTCAAAGCTCCTTCACCGGCTGCACAATTATTGCCTTGTTTTTTCTCTGCAGATCATTTTCATTTTCATTGAGTCATACTTGTAAATCACTTTACCATACTCAGTAATTTGTTCTGCATTATTTTTACTAAATGTTATCACTTAATTAATGATAACATCTGAACAGTCTGAACCTTCAAATTCCTGTTCAAATGAGCTTACTGCTATTTTCACTATATTTGTCCCACATAGTGCACATTATAAACCTTCCACACACACACACACACACACACACACACACACACACACACACACACACACACACACACACACACACACACAGTCTTTTCAATATGTGATAATAGCCTCAGCTTACCTGTGTATGAGTGTAGGGTTTAAGGAAATGCTAGGGCGAGATGTTGCTTGAGGTCTGTGTGGAACTTGTGTGCAAGAGGGCTTCTATAGACTCAGACAGGTCAATTTCTGCACTTACATCACCCCTGTAATATTAGCCAAGGTGGTGAGAGGCTATATGGGGTGAGGATTTTCACCCTGACCCACGCTGCATCCACCATAATAAAAACCTGATCCCTGATTTACGCATATGTGTGTGTGTGTGTGTGTGTGTGTGTATGTGTGCGGGGGGGTATCCAAAGCTGTGTGTATATGCGTGTGTGTGTGTGTGTGTGTGTGTGTGTGTGTGTGTGTGTGTGTGTGTGTGTGGACCGCAGAGACTGTCACAGTCACAGCCTGACCCGAATTTGATCTAGATGCTTGAGATATACCTTTCCATGTGCTATTTGGCTACAGAGGTTCTATTCGGGGAACTTTTCTGAAAGGGAAACCCTCTGTTATAAAGTTCTTCATTGTTTTTTTCAGAGTATCAACCCTTAGAGAGTCAGATGACACGATTTCTCTAAATGTGGGCTTATGCTCTTTTAGAAATAGAGTTCTTCAATTTTATTGGATGGTTAAACATCAAAGGATTTCTCAGACAGACAAACCTAATAACCTTTTGGAAGATATATAGATAGCACATATTAAACACAGTTTTAAACACAAAGGCTTTATAAAAGTATTATTTTATTTAATTTAAAAAGAAGTAATTTACATAAAGTGCAACCTCACTCTCACATCAAGTTTAAACATGTAACTGAACATGTAATTGTTAGCTATAACCACTTTTACTGCATGTAATCTTCATGTAGTTTTGCTCTATTCTGTATATTCTCACATCCATATCTTCAGTACCACTCATATTACATTCACCTTATTACCATTTACTCACTTCATTACCATAAACTGTTTACATGCTGTTTTTGCACATCTTTTCTGGATTGCTGCTTACTGTTTTGTTTAATGGTGGACCTATTTTGTGTTTTGTGTGTTGTCTTGCACTGTCCTGTGTTGTCTTGTTCTCTGTGATTGTGTTGTATGTAGCATCAGGGTTCTGGAGGAACGTTGTTTCATTTCACTGTGTCAGCTAAATATGGTTGAAATGACAATAAAAGTTTCTTGACTTGACTTGACTTGACTCTTTATTATTTCCGTGTAATTGTAGATAAAGGTATTTATCCTAACTTATCTTTGTACACAAAAATATTGGGCCTCCTCATTCTACATCAGTGCCTGACTTTATGAATACCAATGTTGCTGATTCAGCACAAATCTCCACAAGCACACTCCACAATCTAGTGAAACATCTCTTCAGAAGAATTGAAGTTATTATAATAGCAAATGGGGACTACATGTGAAATTGGATATTTAAAATTCACAGACAAACCTTATGGCAAAGTGTGCACAAATTTGTGTCTATAAGTGTATCCCAAATATAGTGTATTTGACTAATATTTTCAACATCACACATTTGCAATGCAGACCATAATTAAGTTTCCCATTTGGTTTAATGGTTTTCCTCGTACTTATCAGTGAAGGTGCCCTTAAGTTTAGAAACATGTGTGATTGACAGCTGCCTTGCATTAAGCTGCTACTGGCAGACATCCAGTCATGTCAGCACCAGTTGACATTTTAACAATGAATAAGCTCTGCCTCTCAAGAGTGCACATAAATGGGCCAGCTTTTAAAAATGAGCTCTGTCCCACCTGACAGATTCTCAACAGCTCTGTTGTATCAGAGGGACTCAGGTCAGTTAATGATGTAGCGAGAACATTGTTAATTTAGCATCAAGCTTTTGACTATTGTGTGTTCAAAGTATATAGTAGAAAAGACAAGCAAGCTGAGCATCTCATTTAGGAAAAACTATATGTCTTCTGATGGACCTCTTATGAGCATTTCTGCCATCTCTTTTTTTCCACAGGTTCTTGATATTTCTCGTCAAGCTTTTCTTTGACAAAGATCAGTCTCACAAAGTTTCTGAAGATAGTGTGACCAAGGCTTTACCGTTTTGAGTGTGAGTAATTTATCCACTCCAAAATGAGTAAGCCTGTTTGTGTGTTCTAAAAAAAGGGCCTCTAAATTTGCATAATATGTATTTCGAATGTAGTCAGCATGTATGGCCTGCTGTGCGAGAGTCTGCATGACTTCATTAAGGAGTCGTATGGGGACGACGTGTGGAAGCTGGTGAGGGAGAGGGCAGACGTCCGACTTCACTCCTTTGTTACACACCAGGTGAGAGATTGCATCTTTAATCTCCATGTACTTTTTCAATCTAGATCTTATGTTACAGAAGTAGAATGAAAACTAAAAGTTTTTAAAATATATACATTCTGAGAGACCTCTGACAAAAGACAAATTAAATTTAAGATATTATTTGTTTGTGCTGTGTCTAAGTTTTCAGATATTACAGCTTCTCTATATTTCACTGAAACTGAAAAACTTAAATTCTATCCAAATTTTGAAACATTATTTCATATATATTTATGGGAGAAGCCTAAAGAAAAGAATTTCATATATTTTGATATATATTCAACTCAGTTCACTGGGATCACTCTTGCCAATTGACTGCCATAGTATTATTCCATTATAATATTTCAACATCTAAATCCAAATTTTTTCAGAGCAAAAACTTTCCATTTCTGACGTGGCAAAGTCTACCAAATAAAAGTAGTTTGTAGTTTCTCTGCAACATGACAGCGTATTTTTTGGCTTATTAGTTTCAGGAACACTTCAGGATATATTATGTTGAAAACAATCAACTATTAGGTGCAGACGTTATTCAGCCTCATGTCAGGCCACATTACCCCAAACCTTAGAAACCTGTTTATTATTTTTTTGTAACACCACATGTTTTTTATTCCTTCTTGATGCTGTAAATTTCTTCATGTTTATTAAGAGACAAAATGTTGCTTGTTAATGGAAATACAGGGTAAAGTGTTACTGTTATCTGTTATTTAAAAAAGAAGCAAGATGTTATTTATTTTAAATTATATATATAAATAGGAGGAGGAGTTTAGGTACCTGGGGTCAACAGTGCAAAGTAAAAGAAAGTGTGTTAGAGAAGTGAATTAAGAAGTGCAGGCAGGGTGGAGTGGGTGGAGAAGAGTGGCAGGAGTGATTTGTGATAGAAGAGTATCTGCAAGAGTGAAAGGGAAAGTTTATAGGACTGTGGTGAGACCTGTGATGTTGTATGGTTTAGAGACAGTGGCATTGAGTAAAAGACAGGAGGTGGAGCTGGAGGAAGCAGAGCTGAAGTTGTTGAGGTTTTCATTCGGAGAGTGACGACGATGGACAGGATTAGAAATGAGTTTATTAGAGGGACAGCGCATGTAGGACATTTTTGAGACAAACTAAGAGAGGTGTGATTGGGCGTGGTTTGGACATGGAAGAGGGACATGGGGTATATTGGTAGGAGAATGCTGAGGATTGAGCCACCAGGAAGAAGGCAAAAGGGGAAGGTCAAGGAGACTGTTTATAGATGTGGAGTGGAACACATGCAGTAGTTGGTTTGAAAGAGGCAGATGTAGAGGACAGAGTAGTATGGAGACGGATGACCCCTAATAGGAGAGCTAAAAGAAGAGGGAGAAGATTTTAGTCAGTACCGAATATGTAAGAAGAATTATTATTATTTTTTACATCCCTGTATAGCATAGTTTTCAATGGATCAGTAATATTAATCAAAATAGAACATATTAATACATATATATATTTAAAATGCAAGGTCTTCCCTGAAAGAGACGAGGTCTGGATGGGAGCATTGATGATGCCTTTCCAGATGTGTAAGCTGCCCATGCCACACGCACTCATGCAACCCCATACCATCAGAGATGCAGGCTTCTGAACTGAGCTCTGAAAACGACTTGGGTTGTCCTTATCCTCATTAGTACGGATGACATGGCGTCCCAGTTTTTCAAAAAGAACTTCAAATTTTTCTCTGAGAAACTCCTTTCTGATATTGCTCCACTATTTTTCACCATAGCATTGGGGGAATTGGTGATCCTCTGCCCATCTTGACTTCTGAGAGACACTGGCACTCTAAGAGGCTCTTTTTATACCCAATCATGTTGCCAATTGGCCTAATAAGTTGCGAATTGTTCCTCCAGCTGTTCCTTATGTGTACATTTAACTTTTCCGGCCTCTTATTGCTACCTGTCCCAACTTTTTTGGAATGTGTATCTCTCATGAAATTTAAAATGAGCCAATATTTGACATGACATTTCAAAATGTCTCACTTTCAACAATTGATATGTTATCTATATTCACAATTTGTACAGTGTCCCAACTTTATACTATATATACTTTATATATATAAGAATAAATGTTTGTGTAGGTCTACAGTGAAAGTGTAATCCCACGCATAGCCAAAGCAGCAAGTGGTGTCACAGGCACTCCCTATAATGAGCTGATGAACTCCTGGGGCGTTTACTTCCTTGGCTTTGTCGGCAAATACGGGTACGATCGCATTCTCAAGGTAAGAGTTAGTAATTTATTGGCATTTATTGGCTTCACTTTGTGTATGTAATATATAATGTAAATGTATATGTGTGCTTCCATGCTCTCAACACTTGAACTACATGCAAATGTGTGTGTGTGTATTCCAGGTGTTGGGCCGTCATGTGCGTGACTTTGTAAATGGCCTGGATAACCTGCATGAGTATCTACGCTTCAGTTACCCTAAAGTGCAGCCACCCACCTTTTTCTGCCAGGAGGAGTCTGCTACTGGAGTCACACTGCACTACAGGTTGGAGAGACACCTTCACCAGGACACTTCAACAGTTAAATGCAAAATTAGAAATCAGTAATGACCTGAGTATGGTTTATTTACAGCTTGTGTAGGTAGTAAGAGTCATGTTTGGTGTGTGTGTGTCTGCAGGAGCAAGCGAAAAGGCTACCTGCACTATGCTATGGGTCAGCTGAGGCAGATGGGGAAACAGTTCTATGACACAGACATTCATGTTGAAGTTCTTTCTGAGCAGCTGGTGGGAGATTATTCTCACGTCACTATGAGGTATAATATCTAACACATTCATTGCACAATGCAAACCTTCCCTCGGTTTGAGGTTGGGTTTGTTGAAAAACTTCTTAAGTGTGAGGATTGAATGATATTTAGTTAAAGAATAGCCTTAAGGAATTCTTCTTCCCATGTGTGACTTGTTTTGAAGGTTGAACTTTGATAACTCAGCTTATCGCTACATCCAGAAAGAGGATGAAGAGGAGCAGGAGATTCTACCCATAACTAGTGACTTTTTTTTTGAGGTCTTTCCTTTTAACATTGTGTTCAGACAGGTACAGTATCTTTCTTCTCTTCTCTTCTCTTCTCTTCTCTTCTCTTCTCTTCTCTTCTCTTCTCTTCTCTTCTCGTCTCTTCTCTTCTCTTCTCTTCTCTTCTCTTCTCTTCTCTTCTATGTTTTTTCTATTCTCATCTAATCTTACATTGCCTTTATGTCCAAACTTTGTTTTATTTTCCTTTTAATGCATAATTTTTCATTGTTGTTGTTCTTCTCTTCATCTTCTTTTCCTGTGTCTTTATTTTACATTTTTCCGCACCTCTTTTTTACTTTGCATTCTTGCCGCTATTTATTTTTCTTCTTAATGCTTTCCTTGTCTATTTATATAATGTAATGCTGGTTGTCCTCAACAGGACATGGTGGTGCACAACGTTGGCTCTGGCTTGGCCACTGTCTTTCCTGATCTGGATGGGAAGAAGATTAACGACGCCTTCCTCCTGGCACGCCCTCTAGTGGAGTTTACCTGGAACATGGTGTGTAAATCTTTCTCAGAATAGTGGTGATGATTATCCATTCCTTTTTTGTACCCCCTAACCTTCTCTAACCTATAAGGGAAACACTGAGCTGAAACAAAATAACTACATTTTGTTCACTATATTTGAAAATATGAATGGAAATCAGTCTAGGTCTTTTGTTCCAGATCATTTCTCACCCTAACAACCTGTTTGAAATCATGTCTAAAGAGCCTGTGAAGAGGGAACGAAACCTTCATAATAGAGTCCAGAGTAAGGAAGGTCCTATTTAACCACTGCACATGTTTCATCAAAGCCTTATAGCGGAGATTTAATAAAAGCACAGGATCAGTGCTGAATTTGTTGTATTGTCTGTTCATTATAGACTCTGATTATGAGAATGCTAATCGCACTGCTGATGTAGATGTGGAGCTCATGGCCTTCCAGTCCATCATTGGAGATGACTACAAAGGTCAGGCATCCCTCTTCAACTTTTCCTTTCTCAAGCACAAACATCTTATTTCAACAGTCAGAAAAGAAAACTGTGCAGACAGTTTTCTGCCATTTCTAACAAAATATTTGGCATATTTCTCAAAATCAATTGTTCTTATTAAATTAAAATAATAAAAAAAATATTATATATATATATATATATATATATATATATA
>MU551526.1:218615-299162 GCA_024362625.1 Silurus asotus
TATATATATATATATATATATATATTACTGATTAAGATTAAAATCTACATATTTTAAAGATTATCTGCAATATGACATGTTGTGTACAGAAATGTCTTATCAGAACTGAGTAGGACATTCACATTATACAGTTACAAATATAGCCGTATTTTGTACAACATTAAATAAACACTTGAACAACATTTAAAAATCTGTAAAAACGCTACTAATTGAACAACATTCATCAAATGTTCCATGATAATTAGTTTAAAATACTAGAAGGGTCAAGATATGTTCATGAAGGTTGTTTAAAGTTCAAGTTCAATGCTGATGCAGCCTTCAATTGCATATTAACCTTTTAAAGGATGAGTGATGTTGATCCATGGTCCAGAGAGAGGATTCAGTGATGAGTTCAAAAGTGTGTGGCTCATTTCAGACAGTATTTCCAAGAGAAACACTGGAGGAAGTGCGTCTGAAGGTGGCATCCTCTCTGTCTACACTGTTTCTTGTGTCTTTATTGCGGTCCTGAGGTAGGGTCTGCAGTGTACAGTGAAAACAGAAGGCGTAGAAAAAGGCCACCAGCAGCAGGAAGCAGACCATGCAGAAGATGATGGTAATGATGATAATGTTAATGTTTATGTGATCATTGCTGGAGGGGAGTTTGGGGAAAGAGGCAGGGGTTATGGTGGTATTTTCAGTTTTGTAGAATGAAATGATATTGGAGCCTGCATGAACTCCACTCTGTATGGGGTCAGTAGTAGCAGACATCTCATTCAGCTGTCCTGAGGGTAGATGGGGCTGTGGAAATGGCAGATGTTTACATGCCTTTAATAGCTGTATAAAGATAATGTGTATAGCTTTATCTGCTTTAAAGTAAATCCACCAGATTAAAGCATAGACATGTATCAGATGTGTGCATTTGAGTTGCTCTAACTGTGTATGTGAGAGAGGGAGAGAACATTTTGAGCTGATTTCACAATCACATTTTGGTCTAAAAGATTTCTGATGCCCCAGGCACATTTGGATCATAGACGAGCTGAAGTCACAAGTACATTCTGATCAAAGGGTTACTGATGTCATATCAGCATTTCTAAACAGAAGGTCCCAGATGTGTTAGTGATGTGACAATCAGATTTTTATCAAGGGGGCACTGATATCACAGCAACATTTTGAACCAAAGGTCAGTGATGTCACAATCAGGTTTCATCAGTCACTAATGTCATAGTTACATTTTGAACAATGTGTCAATGATGTATATCTATCTATCTATCTATCTATCTATCTATCTATCTATCTATCTATCTATCTATCTATCTATCTATCTGTCTGTCTGTCTGTCTGTCTGTCTGTCTGTCTGTCTAATAATAGATAAAATCATATGAATAAAATAACTATAAACTCAGAAGTATTTTGGTAACTTTTTACAATAATTTAAATAAGAAGCTACATCATGTAATACTTCAGCATTTAATCAATCTTTTAAAAAACATAACAGTGATTAATCACTCTGTATTTACTGTATGTAAAAAAAAAAAACTACTCACCTCTGTGTGCTACCAGTCACAACACAGTGTAGTGCTCAGCAGCTGTCCTTGTGTGTCAGTGTGTGAGGAGAAAAAGACCAGAGAGGAGGGCACGGTGTTAGAGATAAAGAGGCTGTCTCCCTGCGAACGTTGTGTTGCCATAGTAATATTCGATGAGAGGCTTACAGTCTAAGGGTTTTAGAAGGTGTGTGTGTGTCTGTGTGTTTGTAACAGAGCTCAGTGATTAATATCAATTGGTTATAACCAGAAAAAACAGACAGATCCTCTGTCTACACTGTCATGCTAAGATGTTCTTATTTTTGAGGCCCTCCATCAATATAACAATGTTAAAGAATTCTGCTGCTGTTAACAACATGAAAAAATAAATAATTCCTAAATTAATGGTGCTATACTGTGGCTGCACAATAAGGACAAATGTTAAATTAAAGAGGGTTCTCTATGTGAGAATGCACATATTTCTTGCTCTATTATGAAATGTCAATTTTATTTCTGTGACAATACAATCGTTATTAGAAAAATGACAAAAATGATAACCCCACTAATCCCTATACAGTCTAAATGTGTATGAAATATTGTACCTCATACATCAAAAAAGTCAGTTAATGGTAGCATGTTAATAAAAAAAAAAAAAGGCCATGTTTCTTTCAGAACAAAAAAGCATTCTTTTGCACATTGCTATATGTATTTATCATTCCAGTCCAGTATAAAAAATATCACACAGACAATAATCTGAGCTCAGGGTTGAACCAGGGACCCTGGACACTACCTACATGCCCAGTTGCCACAGCAAAGCACTCATGTTTAATGTGCACTCATGTTGAATTTGAAAGCATATGTAAAAAACCTGTAACCCATAAAAGAGTCTGTAAAGATTCTCAGTCATCCAGGTGTGGGTATCTGAAAGTTTGAGTCATAGTTATTGGACTTCTATCTGGTTGGATTGATATGTTCTAATAATCTTCTTTGACTCCTGGAAGTTGGCATAATTCCAAAATTTGTATGCTGCAGGGTCAAGGATCCTTTCTCCAGGATAGCCTTGTTAAGGAACAAGGGGAAAGTGAGAGTGGGGAGGTAGGTGCCAGTAGTAAGGGGAGTCGTTAGGATGCGAGGACCCCGGAGACCCTA
This sequence comes from Silurus asotus, assembly GCA_024362625.1. Taxonomy (NCBI): domain Eukaryota; kingdom Metazoa; phylum Chordata; class Actinopteri; order Siluriformes; family Siluridae; genus Silurus; species Silurus asotus. The sequence goes on from MU551526.1 coordinate 221,264, forward strand.
GAGTTGTTAGGACCCCAGAGAAGGATAGTTAGCTGTTGCTTTTCAGGTGGATGTTTGAAGAGGTCTTGATCTTCTTGGGGATGGAGGAAAGAGCAGCATGAAAAATTAGGAGACAGGCTGTGCCCTTAGATCTCCACCTCTGTTAAGAGAAGGATTTTCCACCTGGACATAGATGGCTTCCTTAACTCCTCTCTCAAACCGTTTGTCTTTTCTGTCCAAGATGTGTACCTTTTTATCCTTAAAAGTGTGTCCTTGGTCCTTCAGATGCATGAACATAGCTGATTCTGGTCCTGAGTCATTCCATACAAGAGTACTTTTATGCTTCTGACTAACTTTGATTGATCTTAGAAAAGCTTAAGCCTATATTTTATTTAAAATTTAAGATAAGCAATAGTGTTTTTTGTACTAAATATCAGCATGGCTCTGATTCAGCCACACACAGAAAGCAGCACACAAACTGACTAACATCCGATTGGATGTGTAGTAACAGTTTCAATGCAGTGAACTTTCACAAGAAAAAAATTCACCCACTGTAAAATCTCCCAGTGCTATTATAATAAATATCAACATTTTTAAGTACCACTGGTGCAAATTAGTAGACCAGAACTAATTGTTGCATCTAATTTACATTGCACTGCAAGTTTTACACTTCACTGCACGTTGTATTCTGTATATACTGTAACTATGTTTGTGACAAATAACAATCTTGAAATCTGGAAATCTGATTAAATCTCTTTTGCAAGCAGATTCAATTTTTCCTGTTTTTTTTTTTTTTTTTTTTTTTTTTTTGTGTGTTGTCACAGATCTCGTAAAAAGCATTATGTGAATGCAGAGCAAGCTCCTCTATTGTTAATATCCAATAAATACAATGCAATTGATCCTTGATTTGATCGGCATCTTTATTGGGCAAAGCATCTTTATCAAATCAAGTGGCTTTATTGTCATTTAAAACAGTATGCATTGGATATGCTATATGCGTTTGATACAGTACACAGGTACATATGTGAAACAGATATACATGAAATGATACAAGTTGCAACATTAGACAACAGAGAGTACAAGATAACATTAATGACCATCATATATCAGCAGGACCACAATGGCTCCAATGGTAATAAAATACAAATGAACTTCACCATTATTACACGTGTTTACATAACAATAAGGTGCTTATATGAAATATTACATCTGATTTACTCCCTGGAGTGAATATTAGCACTGACAGCTTTATAGCAAACCCTGGTGTTATAGTGTATTACTGCAGTAAGCTACTATATGTTTCATTTTACATATTCACCGCATTTTAATATCAACAGGCCTACAGTATTTGAACAGAATTCTGGAAAAGTTTGAGTTCACGCATCATGTCTACCCTGCATTATATATAAAAAAAGAAAATAAATTCCATTGTTTAGTTTAATGTTCCAGAGTCTGTTTCATTTTCATACTGTTCCTAAGCCTACATTGCACTTTATGTAAATTAATTTTTTTCTTTGATAGAAAGTACCAATTGTTATTACCAGTTGAGTTGGCAGACATTGCATTAGTCTCACAAAAAATCTGACTATGTAGAACAAAATCAAACAACAAAAAATTACAAAATAAACCTTTAATACTAATAGGATGACATGTGGTTGCCCTGAGCCCATATATAAGTAATCTAGTTTTTTTTATATATAAATATATAAATAATTACAAGCAATTTTATGTTTTGCACATATATTATATATATATATACATACATATTAGCTTGCGCAGAATATACTGTATGTTCTAATTATTAAACAATTGTTTTATTGTATATTTCTAAACAAACACAAAATCAATCCACATAATTAAAATGATGTACAATATGTTACATAGCCATACAGGAAAGCAAGCAACTATATTTTCAAAAGAAGAGATATAGTACCATACAGAAAAATGATAATAATCTTGTCCTCACAAGCTCATCAGTAACAAATTAAATAATTACATTCACACAATAACTATCCCTATCTCTCTCTCTCTCTCTCTCTCTCTCTCTCTCTCACCAGTAGCTTGTGGTGGTTGCAGTGCTGTCGTTGCTCTGCATTGCTTGTCTCTGTTGCCTCCTGGCCTGCCTTTGAACTAATGAAAGTCAACAGATACAGAGGCACAATTTTAATGCTAATGCATTAATGTATGTACTAATGTATTCTTACATGTACAAATAGGGCCCTTGATGTAATAAACTAAGGCTGATCTCACCTTCTCCTCTCTTTAGTATAATCTTCATGGTCATACCAAACACGAGGATGATGAGAATGGCTCCTATTCCACAGATCAACAGAACTACAGTGAGTTGATGATCACCTTTTGGAGAAAATGCCACAAATGTCGAGACATAAAACAGACAGCTATATGTATAATTCATATTTATTTTGTATTATTGTTGATTGGATATATAACAGTAAAAGCTGAAACAGAAAAATCTGAGACTCTTCTTCAGTTTAAACTGGATTTTAACTCCTTCCACCAATACACATAAAAAAAACCACCACTCTGACCACTAGGTTTTCCCAGAGCTACATGCTATTTGCTATTAATACTGCTGACTCATGACTATGCTGCAAACTAGAATAGAAAAGAATAGCCTTTAATTGTCACATATACATTGCTAAACACTGCAAAAAGCTGGGGTCAGAGCACAGGGTTAGCCTTAGTGCTCCAGGGGGCGCTGTATCTGAGCACAGAGGGTGCTGTAAGAGTCGCAGCTTGGTGAGCCCGGGGCTTGAGCCCCCGACCTTCCAAACAGTAACTCAGAGCCTTAACCACTGAGCTACCACTGCTGTTCAAATTAAATGATCGAGTTTGCTGATGACTCTATAGTTACAAAACAACAACAAAATCTCTCTCAATGTTGATAAAACTAAACAGATAGATGTTGGATAAAGGCATTTATCAATATTGCACAACCAGCATCACCTTCACTTCTTGCAGACCCTACAGCCGATTGTGAGAACAGCTAAATATATCATTGGGTGTTTTTAACAACCACTGTCACCTCGTACAATAGCCGCTACATATTTAAAGATACCAGTTTTCTTTGCAGGTCTTTCTCAGACTCTTCACTCTTCTGCAATCAGGAGTAGTGTACAGAAGCATATGTACAAGATCTACAAGATCCTAAAAATTTAACTACATAGAAATAGTTGTATTCGTCAGCATTTAGGCCTCATCATAAAGCACAGAGACAGCGCTGGTTATAACTGCAAATGACCTGCTATTGGCCTCTGATTAGGGTGTGGTTCCTTGCTTGTGCTCCTTGAACTAGGTGCAGCTTTTGAACTCTTTTTGAATTGAGGGAATGGCCCTAAACACAACTGGTTCAGTTCTAATTTGACTTTATCATTATAGGTTTTTTTTAAATCTATCTATCTATCTATCTATCTATCTATCTATCTATCTATCTATCTATCTATCTATCTATCTATCCATCTATCTATCTATCCATCCATCCATCCATCCATCCATCATCTGCTATTTTTTGTAATCCAGTTATTTATTTAAAGCTGCTTTGGGATAATGTCCACTGTTTAAATTACTATACAAATCAAATCAACTCAATTTACATTATTGCCATGTGAGCACCTAACCCAGTTTGATTAAATACCACATCACAGCTTTGTGAGGAAAAAAGAATGACATTTCCTTCATTGTATGAAAATTATTTTTATTACTATTCTTTCTTCATTAATTATTATTATTAATAATAATAATAATAATAATAATAATAATATAATCATCATCATCATCATCATCATTATTATTATTATTATTATTATTATTATCATTATTACTATTATTATTATAATTATTATTATTATTATTAGTAGTAGAGTTTACTTTTAAGAATTTCTGTTATAAATTCTACCTTTTCAATATGAAATACAATACTGTAGTCACAAAATGTAATGTATTGGTTCATGTTCATGCACTTGAATTTCCTTATTTTTTCGTGCCACGGAGCACGACATTCCATGTAATGTATTTAAATAGAAAATATTTTTTGGTGCCTCTGGCATATTTGTCTTTCTGCCACTTGGTACCACAGTTAGTTTTTTCTCATTTGTTATTGACTTTTTAATCTTGAAGCACATTTAATCAGGAGATTTTTATCACTGTTTTTTTTGCTTTATATTCTATAAGTGACTCGCTATATTAAAAACCATTTCGGTTCTTTCCAGTCAAAATACAGTAAATTTAATTTCTCGGTTAATTAAGGAGACTGTTTTTCAAAATGAAATACAATACTGTAGTCACACATATGTAATGTATTGGTTCATGTTCATGCACTTGAATTTCCTTATTTTTTCATGCCACGGAGCACAACATTCCATGTAATCTATTTAAATAGAAAGTATTTTTTTGTGCCTCTGGCATATTTGACTGTCTGCCACTTGGTACCACAGTGTTTTTCTAATTTGTTATTGACGTTTTAATCTTGAAGCACATTTAATCAGGAGATTTTTATCACTGTTTTTTTTGCTTTATATTCTATAAGTGACTCGCTATATTAAAAACCATTTCGGTTCTTTCCAGTCAAAATACAGTAAATTTAATTTCTCGGTTAATTAAGGAGACTGTGTTAATTTTAGACATACACGTTCATTACACTGTAACCCTAACGCTATATTTCCTGCCTTATTCTCTGATGAAAATTTTTTACATTTTGCATTTTTGTCAGCATTACCCATGATCCTTAGCCTCTGTTGCTATGGAGACGGAAAAAAAGAGGGAAATTCGTGTCTATGAACACGAATCAATAAATAAAACTTTGTGACTATTTCACAAAATGCCGTAAGGAATGTGTTGTATTTATACTTACACTTTTGTTCATAAGATGAAGAACTGAAGTTTCCACATGGACTCAGAACAGTACAGGTGAATGCTTGTTTGTGAGAGATGATCTGATCTATGCTTTGATTAGTGTTATTTATCTGATTCCCTTCCCTTTTCCAATTAAAGCCACAAGTAAGGTTCAGAGGCAGGCTGGTATTACAGATCATATTCACATTTTTCCCACAGTTGTTTACCAGGGCCTTCACCTCTACAGTGATGTTACCTATATCAACAAAATATCAATTGGCAAATATTATATTACATACAGTGTACTGTTTTTTGAAGTCCACATCTATAGCCTGCAGAAAAAAAGAACATTTGGAAAGCTTCCATATTGCATACTAACTGAGCTTTTGTAAATAGATTGTATAGATGTATTGAGTTCTGTCTCAATGTTTGTTGTCTGCTTTGGGTATTTTATTAATTTAATGTTTAATGCTGCTGGAACTAAAAAAAATTTATTACAAGGTTTTAAGATGATATTTTCTGTAAATAACATTAACATCTCACATTGAGTTTGATGAAACTCAGAATAATATTATATGTATGAGAAAACTATAACTAACTAACTAAAACGAAAGAAAAAAAAACTTACCAGGACAATAAGCTTGTGTAAAGTTTTGTGAACAGGGTTGCCATTCTTTATCGGCTAATACAGACAGTACATGATCTAAAGAGGGAGGCGGAAAATTAACAAAAAATAAATAAAAGTTATCCGACACAAATATGTGATTATATTGCTTTATAGTGGTTACTTACCAATCATTGTAAAGATGAGGAGATGAGTCAGGCCTGTTATCCATCTTTCTGTCATGGTCATTACTGAAAACTAGCCCACTTACCATGTTATTTGGTGATAAAATGAGAATATTACATGTATTTTTTGGATATTTAGTTTATATAAAATGTATATGAAACTGAAACTATTGTATTTGTTAGTAAAGTCATAGTCACTCCCTCTTTACTCAAACAGCTTAATCTGTAATTCCTTCATTATCAGTCCTTATAACTTCCTGAATTTTGGTATAAAAGTAATTTCTATATTTCACAGAAACAGCAAAATCGTCCATACGAAAGCTTATAATCTCACAGCAATCTCAGGGTTTTTTCTCAATGAAATGAATCTTACATCGCTATGATTTTTCTGGGATATTTACTCAAATATAGAAATAATATCATACAGTGCAAGGCCTTCATTTCTAATTAGAGTATAAACAACCACAACACAAACTTGAGGAAAGAGATTGAAATAAAGTCTAAATAATTTAATATCCTTACCTTCAGAAGTAGCATATGATATGAAGGTGAAGGAAGTGAAACATGCTCTTTATGGCAGGGATGGGTTTGGTTTGGTTTGGAAATAGAGTGTCCTTTCCTGTTTTCTATGCAAATGGCGGAGAAAAATACAATATGTAAAGTCTGTCCCTTTGACTGCCAACACATTTATTTCTATGCTTCTTTGCATGTTACAGTAGCAGTATGCTTCAATAGAAACATATTCACAAAGCACAAAGAGTTGCATAGATCTAATACAGTATATCCACACTCGATTGACTGACATTTTATGATATAATTGTTAGACATAGGCAGTTTTAATGGTAAAAGCCTGAAGGTTTACATTGAATACAATTATGCCCTTTTCCAGAGCAATTTACAATAATTATGCATATAAAACTGCGAGACTCACCGTCCTTTTTATTTAGAAAACTTGACTTGCTAAAATGTTCTTATTAGTTTCAATTTTATATTTTCTTTTCATTTTTTAACCTTCTTTTAAATTACATTTTATGGTTGCTATCTATCTATCTATCTATCTATCTATCTATCTATCTATCTATCTATCTATCTATCTATCTATCTATCTGCTTCTTTGTTAAACTTAAATTTAATTCAAAAGGTTGGTGGTTTCCACTAAAGATACCATTACAAAACAAATGGCTTCAATTACAACTTATTGGAATCTGAATGTTTAATAACATCCCAAACACCAAAATGTGCATCCATGGGTTGCTAAATTTGTTTTGCTCTGTAATGGTTTACATTAAACATAACATGCAACCAGTAAAAGGCAAAACATTACCAGAAGAATCCCACAGTGTGACGTCATTACAGCTTTCATTTAAACCAAAACAGGGTGTGAAGTTTAAGATGATCAGCTGTAGAAGTTCAATTAAATTGTAATTCATTTTTTTTATTATTACTGTCTCAAAGCAACATTGCAGGGATAAATAGGGTATAGTGAATGTGTATGTTAGTGCCAATAAGCATAGTCTTTATCTGTAATGAGAGAGCCAGTGAAAAAAACGGAAAAAATGCAACTTCTTTTTTTCACAAAGTGATTTTTTTTTGTCCAACAGATGGCGCTGTATTACACAAAAACATGCCTGCCACTGTTCAATTTCCTCTCGCTAATTAGACTTTAATGAAATACCTGCATTCAGCACAGGTGTGCTTTTTTTTTTTTTTTTACTTAAGTCTGTAGCCAAACTGCGCAGTAAACACATTTAACACCTAGTAAAACAAATGAGATAAAGTGTGCAGTGTTATTGTGATCAAGCTTCTCTGAGACAATATGGTGGCAGTCAGGGGTTTAACCCGGGCCGTCGTTTCCTCCTGTTCCAGCACATCGGCGTGGATCAAAAGAAACCTTAGAGGAAATACAACAAAAATGCTTCAAAAAAAACGCAGAGTGAGTTCACCGGATATTATATATATAGAAATATACACATAATCTCTTCTACAGCTACATGTGGTTTCTCCCCAAACTGTTTAACAACAAAACAAATTTGGAGGCACACAGTGGTAAAGAATGTGGTCTTTGATGAGTCTTTTGATGTAGTTGCATTAAATTGTTTTCTTTGCCCCTGAGCACAAAGGTCGCTTAATGAAGATGTTCTACATGATTGGAGTGGAAGATCTTAAATGTCCTTCTACAGAGTAGCTGATTTACGAACACCATTGTAACTAAATAAAAACAAATCTCCACAATCACACTTCAAATTCTAGTGGAACATCTTTCCTGAAGAGTGGAGATTATTATAACAGCAAATAGGAACTAAATGTGAATTGGGATATTCAGAAAGTACATACCAATCTTATGGACTATGGAATCTTAAGATATGGATGCAGTGTCGGCGCCATGAGCGGGCCCCTGGGGGGGGCGAGGCCCGGCCACTTGAGTCACTGTGCCCCCTTACTTCTCAAAATAATGACCAAGTTAATAATAAAAAAAATTCCGCAAAAAGTTTTCAACATGGTGTTAAATATAGTTAAATATTTTTGCAATTGTTTTTAACCAATGTAAACATTGTCAATAATAAAAAATCAAGCAAATTCGAATCAGTAGTATAAACAGAAATTGTTTGTAAATAGAAAAAAATAGTAACACTTTGCAGACCATCGTGCAAACATGTTTTTTGCATGATGCATGCTGTTAAATCACATGTAGGTTTCTTGAGATGAAGACCACTCTGTCTACTGTTTCAGGCTTTAGAGATGCTTTACGACGGGTTACAATGTTCCCACCTGCACTGAACACGCTCTCAGCAGGGGCACTGGTTGCGGAAATACGAAGGTTTTTTTTTGCAAGCTTACCAAGCATGGGGAAGATTGCCTCATTAGGCTTCCACCAGTGAAGTGAGTTTGTGTCTGAATCTACAACAGGATACACCAAATAGGCTGTCAGCTCTGCTTTGACTATCTTCTTCTGATTGAATGACCGGTTGTGGTTGTGGTGCTGTTTCTTAAAAAAGCTTGCAAAGTTTTTTCTTTTTTCTTTTTTTCTTTTCTTGGGCCCAGCTTCTGTTCTTCCTGTTTGACATCCTGAGTCATCTGAACTGTTGTCTCAATATTTGTCTGGCAACATAGTCGGCTGTTTAGCAAATTTTTTGTTTTATTCCAACTTGTCATGTTTGATGCAAGTTGTACAGAACCTGGGATCCATCAGATATGCTACACTTAGGAGTTGATCTGTGATTGGGTCGCTGTATTTGCTGTTGGGGTACTGCAGAATTGTGCTTTCGATATGGTTTAAGTCTCTATCATCGTTTTGTGTTGGTAGAATATTGTTTCTAACGATTGTTAAAGATGGGGCACTGGTTTGAGGTATGAGAAACTTACATATGCCTCACCCAACAATGCATCAGTGAACTTTTGCAAAAGACTTGCAATGTTATTTATGGATTCTATGATATACATGTCTTGCCATGTTGGAACAAGCTGCCATGTTATTTGTGCGGCTTCCTCCTGTTCTAAAACCCACTCAATTATCTTTTGTCTTTCTGTAATGAGCTGATGAGAAGGTAGGCTAAGATAATTTCTCTTATTTCATCTAAAGAGAAACACACCTGCAACCTTCTTGCACACTGCAATTGCTCAGTCAACTCTGGTATTTCACACCATATTCTGTAAAAGCAGAAAGCAAGAAAAATAGATTTGAAATAGCAGTTCATTCTTCTATATGACAGAATATTGTGAAGAGCTTTCCCCCTCATAACTTGATGAATCTATAACCAAAAAAACTCTCTCAATCATGTTTGATAGGAAAATTCTTAAAGAAATTATACCTTTTTCCAAAAAAATTAACTATTTGTTAAATCTATTTAATTTCTTTTTTCTTGGATAGCTTGATCTTCTACAGGGCTGCAGGATAAATCCCATAGTATGTCTTAGGAATGCTTGGTGGGGGTGGGATTACACCGCATACATTCAGAGACACTCGTACCTAAGGGTGATTTAGTGCTGCAAATCAGCATGTTTTGCTGAAGCAGGGAAAAAATGGAGAACTCAAACACCCACACAGATATTTGGAGAACGTACTGTATTCAGAAATGACATACATACCCCGGTCTTTTGTCAGGCTCAAACTCAGGAGCTGTTCCTTAATTCCAGACAAGCATTTCGTATATTAACAGGAACCTTCATTGCAAAATATGAGAAGCTCCCTCAACTGACATGATTTAGAGAAAGTTGCATCATAAGTTTATCAGGAATGTGTGAGTAAAATTTTTCTTTGTGGCTTGACCCTTTATTAGGTTTGTGGACATCAGATAGTATGATTTTGTATGTGATTCATGAACGTTCCATTCCACATTTAGTCCCCATTAGCTGTTCTAATAAGCTCCACTTTACTATTAAGATGTTTCAGAACAGCTTTAGTTTAGATTAACCAATAATAATAATAATAATAAAAAAAGCATGTAAGTTTTCAATATAGTGAAGTTGTCAGGAGAGATTAATTTAGAATTTTTAGTTGGAGTCTGTAGTGCTATTGTTTTAATAATTAAAAATTAGGTTTGGCAAGTTGCTGTATCGCAAAAACCCAGCATTGATTTATACCAGTACTCGCTGTGGTTTTACTTTTTATTTTTTATTTTTTTTATTCAGAGCAGTATTTGAGTTATTGAGTAAGGGGATTTGATCAACTATATTCTGAAAATAATGTCAAAATATGTAAAGTAAAAACAATCTTTTGGGGGGGTCGATCCCTTTTCCCATAATATATTACACATGAATTGAACATTCCCTGATGCATCAGGCAGTTTGAGTGTGGGTGTGGGTTGAGTGTGCGGTGATGTCAGTGTGCCTAGAGGGTGTAAGGGGATTTGATCAACTATATTCTGACAATAATGTCAAAATATGTAAAGTAAAAACAATCTTTTGGGGGGTCGATCCCTTTTCCCATAATATATTACACATGAATTGAACATTCCCTGATGCATCAGGCAGTTTGAGTGTGGGTGTGGGTTGAGTGTGCGGTGATGTCAGTGTGCCTAGAGGGTCTGACTATGGCTTGTGGTTACATGTTTAGGTTCTTTTCTACTGCAGCTTATATCAGAGTTGCTCAACAAGGTCAAGAACAAGTTTTGTTTTAGTCAGATCAGCCACTTCCCCTTGCGGTGTGTTGCCATAGCAAGACTTCCCTTCGGAACAGGAAGTGACAAGCCGTGCGAAGTAACGGGGCGTGAAGTAAGAGCGTAGGGTGTGCTCGCTTTCTGGTGAGGTGTCCTCATGCTCAGCTGGATCGAGCCATGGCCAACAAGCTGAAAACTCTGGCAGTACCTGCTAATAATCTGGTAAGAGGAAAGCTGAGTTAGGTTCAATTGTTGAAAATGATGACTGGGAGTTTTGAGCTGTGAGGATTAAAATTGGATGGCGTTTTGATTTTATTCTACAGCATGGCACTGCTGAAAGAATTTTAGGATGCTTGCTGTGACAGCACTGTCAATCTCCAAACAATAGTCAATGCATTTATTTCTGTTCGCTCAAGATAAAAATTGACACGGCATGAAACTGAATGTCAACAGGAACTCGACAAATGTAGTTTATTTGGTTCCATATTAAGGATGTGAAAAAGAAAACGATGTCTGTCCTCAACACACTAATGTATGCTTTCAATGTTACACATGGGTGCTCATCGAAGCATAGACAGAGGAAATCTGAAATTCATCATCTGTTTATACTGTCAAGTGTCAGTGTATAGCTTCAGTACACACATTTAGTCTACAGTTGTGCGAACATTTAATTCTTATGACAGAATAAATATGGTCTTTTTTTGTTTTGTCAGAGTGAAAAATAAAAAGCCAAATGTACAGAGTAGTAACGTTTTTTAAAAAAGTTGTACATTCACATTTCTGATCTGCTTTTCTGTTTATCGCCAAAGTCTCCTTGTATCTGTTATGACTTTTGGTCAGTCCTGGCCATCGTTCTTTGGATTTTCTTTTTTTTCTTCTTCTTGATTTTACCTAACTGCATTTTGCAATTCTGTTTCTTTGTAGATGCTTTGTTTCTGTGTAGGTGTGCAAACTTTTGCACTTGATTGTAGAAAACTTGGGATTTCTGTTACAAAATTACTATTTTAAGATGTGCAAGATGTACATTTTGGTTCACCTGTAACAACAGGTTAAGCATGCAACAATGCATACTGTAATGTTCTTATTTCTCCGAAGTCAGATTGAGAGAGGAAATCCTGCGAATAATGCACTGTATGGTGCTTCTGCTTGCTTTTATGATTGCTAGAGCTGTGCAGACAGTGAAATGTCTGTTGTGGTTGTGGGACTAAAGATCATTGAGAGATTTGTTTTTTTGCTGCACTGGCACATTTTTAAGTAAAACAAAAAAATCTGTAGTTTCATTTGTGTAAGATTGCTAATGCGGTTGTTTGTGCTGGAGTCTGACAAGATGAAACACGAACGTGAACAGTGAATAATATTTTCTCATTGTCGTTTTGGATGCGAGCTGACACGATGAACAGGGTTTCTGCATGCACAAACCTGTAAGGAGGTCAATCAAACACATTTCTTCAGCTGCAAAGATACCTTTTTAAGTGAAACATGCAACCACATACAGAGGAATGACTAAGTATGGAAAAAACATGTTGGTTCATGCTAAGGTAGAGAAGATAATCAACAATGAGCTGGTGTCTTGTAACCTGTCAGGACAGTGACTATTTTCCAATAGCAGTGTGTTCTGGAGTGTTTATCAGAGCACAGCAGATAATCAACACAAATAAATGTGTACTTTCAGTCTATTTTCTAAATGCAGTGCCAATTAGTACAAGTTTTTAATTCCTGTAGTAGTTCAGCAGTTCTAACTAGTTTATTCCCTCACCAGCTCATTACCCCCCCACCCCCGCAACCCTTACTTTGCTTTTTTTCGTTTTTACGTGACTCCAAAAAGCTCAATCTGCTGAGCTACTTAGGTGAAGGAAAACTTCTGTGGCTAATGGTGGACGATTAATCAAGTAGTATGAGCACTTGAATATAATAGTATTTAGGTTTGCACCTTGCTGCTATTTTAAATGGTTAAACACCTTTCAATCAATCAGATTCAAGGGTAACAATTATTTATTGTGTTATCCGGTTGAGTCACAGAAAACAGTTTAGGTTGTGCAAGCATAAAACGTGTGGGATAAAACTCTACATATGACTGAACAGCAGCTGAGTGCAGAACTTGTATACCTCTAGACATTTGATTTACATTCACCCATTTTTTTTTAAACCGATTTCTATACATTTATTTCACTTTCCTGAATTTAATGAATATTTTCCAATTGCTTTCCATGCTCCAACAATTCTGAATAAAATTGCACATATTTTTCTGATGTGTTTCAACTCCACCATCCTGTTTGGCTAACTGCCACGCAATCATATGATAATGGGTAAAATTCTCAGCCAAGTGATAAATCCGTTCTGGTGATAAAGAGCTACATGGCTGGCTGTTTATCTCCTGCTCTGGCCTTGATTTTGGACCAATTTTATTGCCATGTGTGAAATCTTTAAAGTACCCCTTTGCATTGCCTTATAAGAGGTTCTGTATGAAGGGGAAAATCATTTCATTGAGAATCCTTCAAACAATACTCATGAGAATGGGGTCAGACAACGACAGCCGTGATAAACGAGATATGCAAGAGAAAAGAAACACCAGCTTCCTGTGTAACAGCTGCCACTGAGCACCGCTAGTGCAAGGCAAACCGTTTAGCTGTTTGGGAGACAATATCCTGCCATAATGCAACTTTCCCACCAGTTCATGCACCTTTATGTTGTTCAAATTATTTTTTTTCCCTAGTTTGACTTTTTGTCTCATGTTTGTTTTTTGCAGACGCAGGCAGTTTCAGATGGGGGTAAGTAAATAATCAAATTCTGAGCTAGCACCTCGGCTTTTTGTTCTCCGTGCTGATCGACAGGTTTAGATCTCGGATTATTACAGGATTTGTCTTGATTTCTGCTGTAAAGGAAAAGTGTTCTGTTTACTGTATTTGTTAGAAAGCCTGAGGAAGTGACGGATATGTAAATTTAACATCCATATAAATATTCAAGATGCAAGAGTTTGGTGAGGAGGAACAGCAGAAACTCTCAGCAGACAGATGGTACTGAGGATGCATTCTGCCAAACATGAAGAGTAGGAGGATATGAGATGACATGATAATTAATAGACTGCATGCACACTTAAGCCTAAGCCACATTGCAAGGTTTATACCATCTTATAGGCGATAATGATATCTTGACATAAAGACAGATTTTACAGATTGTTGTCATGGATCATCCGACTGTCATCAAATTCCACCCAAACTATAGGGGTAAAAACATTTGCATGGTTTTAGATTAGGAATCACATCCTGACCTGGGATGAATATCCTGTCGCATGCTACTCACATCATATCAGCGTTTTCTTACAAAAGCATCAAAATTAATTACAAATATTACAAAGGTTTATTTTTTTAACATTGCCACACCCACTGTCCTTGAAACTCAACGGTCCCCTCAGGATCAGTTGTAGCCATCAGAGTTCATTTGCATATGCGTCATCATTTTAAATGATAAAATTAGCTACAAACCCGTGAAATGCTGAAACACCAAAGAATAAACTATTTCATCACAACTGTATCAAAATTAACTTTACTGGCTAGGAAAAATTACCTTTAGGTTCAGTAGGTATCTTTTGGGGAAAAAAAAAAAAAAGAAGTGTCCAGAAGTATCTGTATTTTTAAAGCAATAAACATGGGGGAGTGTCTGTAACATCACTGACAGGAAAGATATAAAAACAAAGCCAGGAGTTGTTTGCTCAGGTAGTATTTATCTTTACAGAAATGTTCAAACATCTTTAAATTAATGAACAAATTGGGTTGAACTTGATGTTTTCTCCTTGTCTCTCTGTAGAGTTGAACATGTCGAGGTTGTCTGGGACGGGCAGCAGTCCTAGTCTAAGTACCAGTTCTGCTGGAGGAGAAGCTCCTGGCGAAGTAGATGGTCCAGCCAGCAGGGTGGTCAGCTGGGCTGTGTGCTTCGAACGTCTGATGGAGGACCCAGTCGGAGTGCGCTACTTTACTGTAAGAGCTCATACCTAAATTCTCACCTCAGAATTTTATGATAAATAATAATATGATAAACATATACATGTGCCTTTATACAAAAATGTAGGTGTTTAATGTTAGGGTCTAAACCTAAGGTCTTGGGTCTAAAACAGGTCTAAAACTAGTAGGTTTAGACCTGTTTATATTTCCGATTGATTGATAACAGTTGAGTTACTTCTCAGTTTGCCTGAAAATAGAAGACTGACCTCTAAATCATATGCAGTGGTGTGAAAGTGTTTGTCCAGCCATCTGTTCGTGACCTCAAGCTAAAGTGAACTTGGTTTCTGCAGCAGGACATTGATCCAAAACACACAAGTCCAAAGCTCTGAATGGGTGAAGGAAAAACAAAATTAAGACTTTGGAGCGGCAATGTCAATTTCCTGACCTGAATCCTATTGAGATGTTGTGGCATAACTTTAAAAAGGCAGTTCATGCTCGAAAACCCTCCAATGTGGCTGAATTACAACAATTCTGCATAGATGATTGGACCAAAATTCATCCACAGCACTGTAACAGCCTCATTGCAAGTTATAGCAAACGCTTGATTGCAGTTGTTGCTGCTAAGAGTGGTCCAACCAGTTATTAGGTTAAGGGGGCAAACACTTTTTTTCCACACAGGGCCATGTTGTTTTGGATTTTTTTTCCTCAATAATAAAACGTTAATTTAACATCTGCATGTTGTATTCACTTATCTTTTACTAATATTTATTAGTTTTATGATCTGAAACATTAAAGTGAGACAAACATGCAAAAAAATAAGAAATCAGGAAGGGGCAAACACTTTTCCACACCACTGTAGATCGCTTCCCTAGAGTCTTCTAATTTAAGTGAAAGAAAGTTTGTGCTGCCACACTCAAAAACATCTAAAATTATGTGCCTCCAAAATTGTTGTCTGAGAAGAACCACATATGGCTAAAAGTCAGGTGTCTCGATACTTTTGTCTGTATAGTGTATGTGAGAAGATTCTGTAAGTGAACCAGAGATTTTATTCCTTTCAAAGTTATTTTAAAGCACTGACTTTCTTACTCCAGTTTTTTACTACATTTTAACTAAACTTTAAAATAGCGGTTGGATTCCTGAGTATATAAATGAAAATGGTTCAAAATATTTTTCTGGCAAAATGTCCTCAGGCTTTTCTTAATTCGGAGGTGAGTGCTGAGAATATCCTCTTCTGGCAGGCCTGTGAGAAGTTCCAGAAAATTCCACCTACTAATGTGGATGAGGTATGAATGTTGACTCATGTATAAAACTGACATCACTTATTACTGACCTAAATTCTGGTTATATTTTTCATGGTTCATCTGGACATTTTTCTTTTTAGATCTTCTGTTACTCTTTTCACACACATTGATCACATCAGGCATAGAAGCAAGCGCTTTATAGGAATAATATTTCATGACTTGAAGCAGACAGTAGGGTAGAAATGTGTAGTTCAGGCTATACATTCAGATAGTTCAGATAGTTTCACCATAAAATGTATGTATAGGGTTTTTTTTTTTAAATCAAGGGTGTTTGCGTCTCCTTCAGGTTTTTAACCCCCTCTCTGTCTGTACCATTTAGTGAATCATACAGGAAGAGACCTCAGAATAGATTTGTTTTAGCACATATGATCAGACGAGCTGATCAGTAAGAATAGCTTATTGAAGTGAAAAGTGGATGCAAATGCCAGCCAAAAGAAACACAACAAAAAAAACTTTGCACTTCTCTTTACTTCTGCATGCCACGCAACATTAAGGAGGTGACGATGATGAAGAAAGTGCGTCACTGGTCAGTGACTTCTTGTTTTACACATTCTTTCAGTAAAGTGGTTTGAAGCTTTTGTCTGTGAAGCTTTTAGTCAATTAGCTTTCACTTTCCCTTGGAAACACTGTAGACAATCTGCATGTAAAATGTAGAGTTTGATTAAAGTCATAACTAAGTGCTAGAACTGATCAAAACACGATTGTTTGAAGCCATGAATCATTAAACGAGTCAGTTTACATCGAAAGAATGACAGTTTCCCTGGTGCATAGAAATAATAGCACAGCAGTGAGTAACCGCCCGGAATAAAGGTTTACCTCAACTGGTAACCACACCATAAAGAGCACATCCACTGACTGCACACACACACACATGCATACAGGAAGAAATGTGGATGTTTTAGTATTATTGACTGTCTGAGCTGAGTCTACTGGCTTGTCTGCAAATTTTAAATGAAGCAATGAACCCCTTAGTGACAAAAGTGTGGGCAGACTTTGGAGGCATTAAAAAAAATCATGTTTTTCTATAAAACATGTTTACTTTCTATTATTACAGGTTGTGAAAGGGAAAGTTTATACGACTGTGGTGAGATTTGTGATGTTGTATGGTTTAGAGACAGTGGCATTGAGCAAAAGACAGGAGGCGGAGCTGGAGGTAGCAGAGCTGAAGATGTTGATTTTCGTTGGGAGTGACGACAATGGACAGGATTAGAAATGAGTTTATTAGAGGGACAATGCATTTAGGACGTTTTGGAGACCACGTGAGAGAGGCGCTTGTTAGAGTTGGTTTGGACATGTGCAGAGGAGGGACATGGGGTATATCGGTAGGACAATGCATTGAATTTATTTAATACACGAGTTTCACAATTTAAAACTTTTGTTCTTTTAATTGTGGTGATTTTGGCTCATATTTAACAAAAACCAATCAATTAATCTCAACAAATTAGAATACTTTATGTACTCAATACTTGGTAGGGGCTCTTTTTGCTTTAATTACTGCCTCAATTTGGCATGGTATGGAGGTGATCAGTTTATGGCACTGCTGAGGTGGTATGAAAGCCCGGGTTTTTTTGACAGTGGTTTTCAGCTCATTTGAATTTTTTGGTCTTTTTTTGTTTTTCATTTTCCTTTTGACAATACCCCAAAGATTCTCCATATCGTTCAGGTCTGGTGAGTTTGCTGGCCAGTCAAGCACAGCAACACCATGGTCATTTAACTAAATTTTGGTGCTTTTGGCAGTGTGGGCAGGTGCCAAATCCTGCTAGAAAATAAAAGCAGCATCTTTAAAAAGCTGGTCAGCAGAGGAAAGCATTAAGTGCTCTAAAATGTCGTGGTAAACGGGTGCAGTGACTTTGGTTTTCAAAAAACACAGTGGACCAACACCAGCAGACTGTGGAAACCTAACACTGGACTTCAAGCAACTTGGGCTATGAGCTTCTTCACCCTTCCTCCAGACTCTAGGACCTTGGTTTCCAAATAAAATACAAAACTTGCTCTCATCTGTAAAGAGGCGTTTTGGACCACTGGGCAACAGTCCAGTTCTTCTGTTTTCCCCAGGAATATGACTGTAGCCAAATTCATTGACACGTCTGTGTGTGGTGGCTCTTGATGTTTTGACTCCAGCCTCAGTCTATTCCTTGTGAAGTTTACCAAATTCTTGAATCGATTTTACTTGACAAGACTCTAAAGGCTGCGTTTCTCTCGGTTGGTTGTGCATCTTTTTCTTCCACACTCTTTCCTTCCACTCAACTTTCTGTTAACATGCTTGGATACAGCACTCTGTGAACAGCAGCTTCTTTGGCAATGAATGTTTTGGCTTACTCTCCTTGTGAAGGGTGTCAATAATTGGCTTCGACATCAGTCTGCCCCATGATTGTGTAGACTAGTGAACCAAACTGAGAGACCATTTTAAAGGCCCAGAAAATTTTTTGCAGGTGTTTTGAGTTGATTAGCTTATTGGTATGTCACCTTATTCTAATTAAACATTTTCTTAAACTACTGCATTAAATGTATTTAATACACAAGTTTTACAATTTGAGTTGAATTACTGAAATGAACTTTTCCACGACATTTTAATTTATCAAGATGCACCTGTATTTAAAATGTCAAAAGAAAATCAACTGAAGTGCTTTTTTTTAGAACCTGAAAGGAGAACACCAAATGCAAAATCGTTTGTTTTGTTTTGAAAATGAAAAACAAACTATGAATAACTAAACTATTGTTTATTCAAGAATTTCAAGATTTACATTACACCTCATTTATAATTCGAATTGAGCTTTATTGTCATTCAATTATACAGCATGTACAAAGAAAGTAAATGCCATGCTACACAAGACCACAGTGCCTATACAGTGTATATACCCACAAGCACCTAGACATAATATAAATAGGTATATAAACATGTAATTTATAGAAATCAACATATACCTGCATAGAATATATGAATATACAACCTATATAGACCTATATTTGGCTAACCTATTGAAGAAAACAATCTGACTTTGCATATACCTCACATATACTTTATATAGAACAGACATTCTGGGCTACAAACAGGGACAGTGCAAAAGATGATCGTTTCCTACAATCCTTTTTTGATCATTAGTGCGTAATCAGTGGCTTTATTCAACATTTTGGCTGCTCAATAGAATTTAATTTTTTTTTTAAATTTTTTTATAAAGAAACTAGTGTGTGAAAGTAATTGGAAGTCAGACACGTCCTTTTCTTACAATGTTGTGCTGTTCACAAAATCTTTGGACACTCGATTCAGAACAGCCCCACCCTGCATTGTCTTCTACTAGTTTGTCTGGGATCCCCAAAAATGTTGCTCTCACTTGTATCCTGTTAATCATCTTTTGTGTAAAAGGCTCCATAGTGTAACTTTTTTTTTTTTTTTTTGTGTATAAATAGACCATCTTTGTGTGCACATGTTTAGAAACAAATAAGAAATGAAGGCATTGTAATTCACATCTTGTTTTTCAATTCCAAATCAAAATGACCAACCATGAAACTAGATACATTTGTTGTTACTAATAATAATAATTGTAGATGAGGGACCTCTGGATACTGAGAGTAAGAACTGACTCATTGACTTGACAATGTCAATTTATACTCATTCTTTATAATCACAGCAGTATAAGTGCTAACTAAATATGGTCAGTGTGAAAACTGCAACTATCAGGCGACAGATAAAAATAGCAACAGAAATATAACCAAGCAGGAAAATTTACGAAAACAAAATTGGTTATGAAGTCTCTAGCTTGACCAGCATGCCTGGTCAAAATAGCTTTGCAATTGGGCAATCATTCAAATTCTACCCTGAAAATAAAACAACTGATCATTCATTTGAACTTCCCATTCAAATTGGGGAACAACTACAATGCCTTACCTGCTTAACAGGAAAAAGAAAGTCTCACACATTCATTTGTTACTTTCCACTAGACATTGTGGGTGTGGTGATGTGATGAACTTGGCTGAGCTACCATATGATTTATAAGTAGCAAGATAATGATGTGTAGCTGTCATGTGATGGGAGTTTCAATGATCAGCGATAAGTTTCAAGATCATCAAAGGACTATAAAAATGTATATAAATGTTCTTTTAACTCACAGCAGCTGATTGAACATTCGTTTTCTTTTTTTAATCAATTAACATTCAATTGTCTTGTATGCTGCAATATGGCAAAGTCCAGTGTTTAATATGATCACAGTAACACAATGCTGTTGTAAACATCTGCTCATTATGCCTCTTCCACTTTCTCTGCATTCAGTTGAAAAAGCAAGCTCGATCCATTTTTGATCTCTATATATCGGAGAGTTCCTTCAACGCTGTGAACATAGACGACACGGCACGCGTTAACGAGCGTGACCTGGAGAAACCGACAACGGAAATGTTTAGCAAAGCCCAGCAACAGGTACACAACACATGCACACACACTGATCTGTGTGCATTTGTCTGCGCAATCAAGACGTGGCAGGATGCTTTTATCCGTGTGTGAATTTAATTTTGTTTTTATTTTTTTCCTTTCCTTTTATGAAAAGATCTATAAGCTGATGAAGTTTGATAGTTACGCACGGTTCGTGCGGTCTCCACTCTACCAAAACTGCATGCTGGCCAGCGTAGAGGGACGACCCCTGCCTGACCTTGAGCCTCAAAATAAGTCTGTCACTCCAAACAGTGGCAGAAAGGTAACAGTTTTAATTTAATTCAATCACTGATGCTGTGACTTAAATTCCTAAACTAATGTGCAACATGGAACCAAAATTCAATTTCAGTGCAGTCTTAAAATAAGTCAACATGAATTACCAGTTGGTTGCCACTTGCATTCATTAATAAACTTTTAATCTCCAATTTCATATTGCAATATTTAATATTACGCTATATCAAAACAGATAGCCTGTACTTCTTTTAGCTCTGATCATCAGATAAAGATTGTCACCCTTGTATACTGAAATCTTTATTTATGCTGCTGTGAACATAATTAATAAAATGATATTCATATGAATAAAGAAAGGTAAAAAAAAAATTTAATGTTAATAATTTACATAATCTTGCACAGAGGAACTATACAGAATTGGGTAACGTGTTTTGTGCAATGTTGCGCAAGATGCACAAACAAGCAAACTAATGGTATGGTCTCAAAATAGAAAATATGGAAAATATCATAAATGTCTGAAGGGCCACACCCATAACAGAAGGTCGTAGCGGTTGTTACACACCCATTAGAGACAAGTCTGTATCACATTGCTTGTGTGAACAGAAATCTTAAGCTTCATTGATTGACGTGCTAATGCGTTCCTTGGCTTTATTATGCGTTATAAAAACATTTGTGTGCACGCTCAAAAACAAACAAGAAATGAAGACATTGTAATTCACATCTTGTTTTTCAATTCGGAATCAAAATCTACCAACCATGAAACTACATAAATTCATTACTACTACTAATAATTGTAAATGAGGTGCCTGTGGATACTGAGAGTAAGAACTGACTCACTGACTTGATAAAGAATGACTGTAAATGTACACTGTCATCACAGCAGCACAAGTGCTAACGAAATACGGTCAGTTCGCTATTATACAGTATAAAAACCGAAACTATCAGGCGACAGATCCACATAGCAACAGTAATATAACCAAGTATGAAAAATCACAGAAACAAAATTGGTTATCAAGACACTAGCATGACTGATTAAAAAAAGATTACAATAAAAGTAATTAATATACTGAACAAGTTTACAAGTTTTTAATAAATGAAGCAAATAAGGATTAGCAGGATATTAGTTGTATGTAATTTAGATTTTTAATCTTTGTTTATTTAAAATGAATTGATTGTTTCCAGTCTCTAATAAAGTAACTCCTAAAACTAAGTGCTGCTTTAATTTTTTTTTGTTTTAATTGTTCTAAGGTGATTGTTCTGTGACTTTTGTACTTGACTATATTTACAGTACATTTAATGTGGCCTGATGTGTTTGTGTGTATGTGTGTGAGCAGACCACAAATTTGAAAACGCCATCGTCTGACAGCAAAGCCGCCAAAAACAAGAAGATCGAGAAGAGAGGATCGTGGGGAGGTATTGCAGAACTGCTTTGATGTAATAGTGTTCACATCTGATGGACTTAAGGTTTCTGGGCCAAATGTAATCATGCTTTCTGCTGATTTGTGTGTGTGTGTGTGTGTGTGTGTGTGTGTGTGTGTGTGTGTGTGTGTGTGTGTGTTAGTAGACTTGTCTTACCGGCAGGTCACTGTGACGAGGCAGGAGTCTCAGATTTCCGTGAAATCCAGCAGCAGTGTGGAGTTGGGGTCACTAGCCAACAGATCAGATGTATGTGTGTCTGTGTGCAAGTATAACAGTACAAATCCTGAATGACTGATCCAGATATTAGCCACAAACCTGAAATTCATGCAGAATGAAATTCAGTAGCAAATATCTGCCATAGAAAAATTGTTTCCATGCTGTTTCTATATTTGAGAAAATATATATTCAATATGCACTATATGGACACCTGACTTCTCTATCAGTATGTGGTGCTTCTCTAAAATATCACAAAGTTAGTTGATCCAACTGTAAAGGAGGTTTTTGGATGCAGGATTAACTTTTCCCATCAACTGAACTAGGAGACCCAAACATGTTCCAGCATGATAGTGCCCCTGTGCACAAAGCCATCTCCATTAAGATATAATTTCTATGGAGTGGAGGATCTTGAGCCGCCTGCTACCGAGCTCTGACCTCAACCCTATTGAACACCTTTTAAGATGCAATGGAACACTGACTGCACCCCAGGCCTCCTCCTCCTCCTACTGTACATCAGTACATGACTTTACTAATGCCCCACACTCCAAACTCTAGTGGAGCATCTTCCCAGAGGAGTGGAGGTTGTTATAACAGCAAATGGGGACTAAATATGCAATTGGATGTTCAGAACGTATATGTAATACATATATATTGTAAATACATCTTGTTCTATTGGTGGATAATTGTACAAATTTTAAGGGTTTATTTGTTGGTAAACATGCCAAGAAATAATTTCCTTTGGCTTCAGTTTCGTTTTTAGAATAATCTAAAAATGAAATATTGAAACTTTTTCCTTATTGCAGGATGAATTTTTGCAGTCAGAATCTGTTTTTTTTTCTTTTCTTCCATTTGCCATGCTATATTGTAATCCTGCGTTTTCTTTTGGTCATGCAATCAGGATGGGTGTCTTTCTGGTCCAGATCCGAACTCGTCAGGTCGAGCGGATAAGTACTGCTGTGTGTTTCTGCCCGATGGCACTGCGAGCCTCGCGCCGGCTCGAGCCGGTATGACTCTGCGGGACATGCTCAGCGGCCTGTGTGAGAAAAGAGGCTTCCCCATGAAAGACATCGTTATCTACCTCCAGGGCAAGGATAAGGTCACACACGCACTGTCCTAAATTTTCTTACATAAAGCACCTGGTGTCTTATGTGAACTGCTGTCAGATCAGTCCTTTAATTTATTTGTTGAATCTGTGATCTGTGGGGTAAACTAGTAATTTCAGCACTGATTTAACAACCACAGCTTGGTAATAGACTGACAGCTGATATTATCTCTAATTTTGCAGCAGGTAAATAATGCTCTACTGTCATTTTGTATTTTGCAGAATGTGTGTCAGAGGCAACAGCCTCTCTCCTTGGACCAGGACAGTTCTGTCCTGCAGGATCAGCAGGTCACTCTGGAACTCAGAATAACATTTACGTGAGTCCCTTTGCCAAATGCGTAATCTAATGATCAAATATCCGTAATATAAGATTTATCAAATGGAAAAAAATCAAAACATATTTCACTAAGAATATTATAAAATGGATTTATCAGACTTTTAATATACAACCCTCATAAAAAAGTGGGGAAAAATTTTAATTAAAAACAGAATGCATTGACTTGCAATAAAAACCCAAAACATATAAATAGTTTTAACTGATAAGTTATGGTCAATTTTTATTTGATTGCTGCAACATGTCTTAAAGATAAAATGGGGCAACAAAAGGTTGGGAAAAGTAAGAGTTGCCAAAAAGAATCTGCAGGTAATTATTTGTCGGCAGAAGAACTGAACTGTGGAATGTTGGGAACTATGGAGGCCATTTCCTCTCCTCACCATTCAGTTCAAAAGCCTGCATCTATGATGGTAGGGGAGTGCATTAGTGCCCACGGAATAGGCAGCACGACTGGAAAGGCACCATCAATGCTGCAAGGTTATATGCATGTTTTAGAGCAACAATTCCATTTGCTAAAGTGGCCTGTCCGTGGTCCAGACCTTTCATTAATTGAAATTTGGTCGTCATGAAACAAACTATATGACCGTTGTTTAGCAGATCGAATCCTGTATCAGACACAAATGAAAAAACATTCCTCTCTCAAAACTCCAGCAACCAGTCTCCTTAGATCCCAGATGTATAGTAAAAAGGAAATTTGGGATATGGCCTGGTACCAACGTTTTTTGATGTGCGTTTCAGCCAAAAAAAGTTTAATTACATATTTTATATTGTTCCTTAAAATTGTGCATTTTCAGTTTATATTTACTTTATGTAAAATATGGGTTTTAGATTTGCAAATCGTTGTATGATTCTTCTGTATTTTTTTTTTTTTTCTTTTATTTAAACTTTTTTGGAGTAAGGGTTGTAGAAAAGTGTTTTTTAAATGTCACACTCAAGTTAATTTTTTCCTTTTAACAGCATTTATCAAAGCAGTTTTTGCTTTTCAGAAACAGCAATTTTTTTAATAGAGTTTTATGGATTTTCTAAAATGTTTTTACTGACTATAGTATGTAATACAGTGCAAAGTTTGGGCAAAGTGTTACCCATTATCACCTGCCTTATAGCAGCTATAAACAGCACCCACACACACAGCCACAAACGTTACCAAGAAACCACATACAGTAGACTCTGACATGATGGAAAACCTGAAAGATACAGATCTTTATTTTTATGCTTTACATTTAACTGTACGTACTCCTACTATAAATGCTGAACATTTCCTTACAGAAAACTTTATCAGTACTATTTTATTTTTGAAGCTGTTTGTATGGGACATATGCCATAAAAAGTTAATGGAACAAGTTGTAGAAATGCAAACATATTTAAAAGGGCTCATTTTCATTTTCTCATTCTCATTTTTATCAGATTCAAGAATTACAGTGTAGAAATAGGACAGATTTGAGTGCATATTCAAGAGTTTCTCACACGCTAGCATGTTTTTGTGTGTGCATGTGTAGGTTGGAGATAGTGTTCACAGGAAAGACTATAGTCATCATGGCCAAATCAAGTAAGACCCTAGCAGACGCAGTGTCATCTGTCCTACAGAAACAGCAGCTTCGACAACAGGATGCCATCATCACCCTGGTTTGTGTTGTGCAAGTTTTTCCAAATTCTGTCTTATCTAAAGGTTACCTGCATTTATTAGAACATTTACAGGGGCTGTTTAAACCTCTACATTGTGAAATTATTTCCTAACCACATTCTGAATATTTTTTTCTGTCAGAGTGGATCGAAGGAGCCCTTAAACATGGACACCACTGTGTTACGTCTCGGCAACAAGACACTCTGTCTGGACAAAGTCAAAAGTAAGTTTAAAAAAAATTAAATAAAAAAACCCCCCACATGCATTCTAATATATATTTAGCAGCTCTCTTATGCCTCCATATGTTGTTGTATAAATGTTTCAGTTTACAGGTTCCTCAGAGGCTGAAACCCCCTTCACATTGCATTAGACTGAACTCAGAGTCTGTGGGTTTTTCTATGCTAATCAGAGTGCTAGCACAGGAACCATACTTTAGCTGGTTTTCTTTTTCTTTGCTACTCTGGAGTAACTCCGGGTTGAATGAAAATGTTCTATCTGGTTTTCTTAAAGGCTATTAAGTTGGTTCCTCTGACAAACCACACGTAGTTTCCATGTAGAAGCAAGTGGTTAAAATGGAACGGCTTCAGCAGACATAATATTTCCAAAGCATACTTGAAGCTTTTACGTTAAGAGTGCATTTAACAAAAGAGTGCATTTGTTACTTTGTAAATACTTTGTGGCTTCTTCACACCAAATCCAGTAATGAGATTCCTTCATCCCAGACAAGTGCTTTGCATGCAAAGGCTGGTTAGACATGCTTTTTCTGGCTAATTGTGAAATTTTGATAGCTAGACAACTGGTTCAAATCATTTTCCAAAACTGCAGCTGTTGTGAGGTGTTCTCAGTCTGCAGTGGTCACTATATATCAAATGGGGTCCAAGGAAGGAATGGGTGAACCAGCGTGTGGGTGTAACAGTAAACATGTAATCCTTTGGTTTTTTTTTTTTTTTTTTTTGTGCAGAACAAAATCTCAGTTCCCCAGCAACATATTGAGGTGGACCCCAAGTTTAGTCTATGGCGTGCACTTTAAGCACAAATAAATATATATATATATATTTTTTTTTTATTTAACCTTAAAATATACAAAACAAAAAAGACTCGTTAGAGCAGTGTCACGGTGGCTACTTACTCCAAACCCGAAATAAGATTTGTTTTGCACATCCATAAGAACACTAAAGAAATGCTGAAGAATCCATAGCGCTAATAATAGCGCTATGGATTTTTTAGTGTTTTATGTCCAGCTTCAAGAATTTCTATGAAAAGAAGAAAATCGTGACAATTCCTTATATTGAGGGAGTGAATGAATGAATGAAGGATGAAAGGTATGAAGACATTTGGTAAAATATGCTGAACTAAGAACAGTCAAGTGGATCATATATTATTTGAAAAACAAATATAAAATATAAAACACACACTTGGACCCCATTTGGGTAATACAGGTGTTTAACAAGCGTAAACAATTTCTTCTTTCGGCTGCTCCTGTTAGGGGTTTCCCCACCAGATCATCCGGCTCCTTACTACTGTCCTCTACATCTGCCTCTTTTAAACCAACTACCTGCAACTACTCTTTTTTTTTTTCCCTCTAATAAACTAATTTTTAATCTTGTCCATCGTCATCACTCCCAACGAAAACCTCAACATCTTCAGCTCTGCTACCTCCAGCTTCACCTCCTGTCTTTTACTCAATGCCACTGTCTCTAAACCATACAACATCGCAGGTCTCACCACAGTCCTATAAACCTTTCCCTTTCACTCTTGCAGATACACTTCCATCACAAATCACTCCTGCCACTCTTCTCCACCCACTCCACCCTGCCTGCACTCTTTTCTTCACTTTTCTAACACACTGTCCATTACTTTGCACTGTTGACCCCAGGCACCTGAACTCCTCCACCTCTTCTCCCTGCAACCGCACCACTCCACTTCCCTCCCTCTCATTTACACACATGTACTGTCTTACTCCTACTGACTTTCATTCTCCTTCTCTCCAGCATCTACCTCCACCTTTCCAGGCTTTACTGAACATGCTCTCTACTCTTACCACAAATAACATAGTCCATTAAGACTCCTGTCTGACCTCGTTCATCACCACTGCAAACAGTAAAGTGCTCAGAGCCGATCCCTAATTCAGTCCCACCTTTACCCTGAGCCAGTCTGTCGTTTCTACTGCACTCTTCACTGCTGTCACACTGTCCTCATACATGTGTTGCACCACCCTCACATACTTCTGACACACCAGACTTCCTCATACAATACCACAACTCCTCTCTCGGCACCCTGTCGTACGCTTTCTCTAAATCCACAAACAATGCAACTTCTTTTCACCTTCTGTATTCTTCTCAATCAACATTCTCAAAACGAACAATGGGTCTGTAGTGTTCTTCCTCGGCATACTGAAACCATACTGTTGCTCAGAGATGGTCACCTCTTTTCTCAGCCTGGCTTCTGCTACTCTTTCCAATAATTTCTGTGACTGATCAACTTTATTCCCCAGTAGGTATCTCCATTATTCTTAGAAATTGGTACCAGCATACTCATCTCCATTCCTCAGGCATCCTCTCACCTTCCAAAATCTTGTTAAACAATCTTGGTAAAAACTCCACTGCCATCTCTATGATTCTACTGGTATTTCATATGGTCTTCATCCTCTTAATCGCTGCTCTCACTTCCTCGTTACTAATCCTTTCCACTTCCTCCTTCACCAACTCCACATCATCCCCCCCCCCCCCCCCTTTTTTTTCAACCTTCTCTCTTTTTCATTTTCCTCATTTATCAGCTGCTCACAATACTCCCTCCACCTTCTCAACACACTCTGGTAAATATGGAAATATGTTAACTAGTGAGCAGTCATATTACCAACATTTAAAGTACCAACATGAACCTCCACTCTCCTTTGCTTCCTTTTCCTGCTGTCTCTGTAGACGTCTTACTTCTCTCCTTCTCCTTCTTTGGCAAACAGTAGCCCAATATCCACTGGTACCCTGTTTTACATTTGACTGGCTTTTTCTATGTTGTGTTTCTCTAGATGGAGCAGCAGGAGGAGGTGGGGGTGATGTAAAGCCAAGTCCAGCTGTAGACAGAGTCCGAATAAGTACCAAGCCCAGAAATGAGATGGATGGTAAGTACCATCTAAATTCTATTATCGTTGTACACCAAATGTAACAGTAAATATCTTATTGTGCTGCTATCATATTCTGCCATATTTCACACTGTGTCTACAACTGGTATTAGGAAGAGTTGCTGCTAAAATGCAGTACAATGTCATAGTTCAACAGTACTGAAGATTTTTGTTGACCCCTTTGGAGAACAATTCTTAACATAGTAGAACTTATGCATGTGTGGAGAGGGAGAGGAAAAAGCTGTCTTTTGAAATGTAAAAACTGTCATTAGTTGTCTTATTGTCTGTGAGCAAGCAAAAGTAATTTGCAACGTTTGCACTATTTAGGGGGAAGCAAAGCAAAAAATTTTAACACCACCAACCCGAGGAAACTGGTGGTTTTTAATACTATAAACAAGGCCAGCAGTACATGTGCTTGTTCTCAGGACAACCAATCATCTAATCAGCTGTACCAAGACCGACGCACGAACATGTATTTGCTGAATGACATTTGAATTACAAATCTGCTGTGGCCTTTGGTCTGCTATAGTGTTTAATTTTCAGTGTCAACAATGGAAAAAGTTTTATTCATGTGTAAGTAATAAAAACTCTGCATTTGTTGCAGTAGTTGATTTTAGCTAACAAACAGAACTCTGCAGTGCAGTAACTTCAAATGCTGTGCAGTTGAATGACTAAGATTGAAATGCTGGTCAATAGTCTGTTCAAAGCGTTTATAAAAGAACAAAATGGTCCACACGCTCTGTGGCAGCGTTTCGCGAGTGGAGGGTCTAGTAGTGTCCCAGAAACAGCCATAGACGATGAAGGTCTATCGTTATATGGTTTTTAAAGGATCCTAGGAAACAAACAATTATATATAATCTGTTAAAGGCAAAGTAAAGGCTTTAGGGGTACGCTTTCATAGCCAATGGTGATCATTAAAACAGCATATAGCAGTGGTTCAGGAGCGCAGGGCGGAGTCTAATAAAACGAGCAAAACGCTACACAAGAGACCCCCCCCCCCCCCCCCCACAATGCCGCCTGCAATATTAAGCTTTGTCCTGCTCCCGCTGCAACAATGTAGTTTAATTTTTATTACACTGACTGTTTTTTTCCGTACTCTTTCTTTGTTTTTTAGTTTTACTTGCTTCAATGCACATAAACCGAACGAGAGTTCGCTTTCAACCTTGTACCTGTAAATAGTTTTATTTTATTTTAGTTGCCATTCTTGCTTTTCTGAGGTAGATACATACATTTTTTAGTCCAGTTATTATTTTTTCATATATTTTTATGCCCATTTTTCCGCAAATCCTGCGAATGATTTTATTCTCCCGCAACCCACACACGAGTATTTTACCGCTCGCACCCGCATTCACCAATTAAATCTTATCCCTGTGCTGCACTCGATTGCGTCGAGTCTCGTGGGAGTGCAGATCTCTACAGTACACCTGCAGCTAATGAGCCTAATCAGTGCACTATTTCAGTCCTGTGACTCCAATCAAAAAGGAAAAAAGACAGGCGATAGTGTTTATTTATTTATTATTTTTTTTCTTCAATAGATGATATATAATTGATTGTTTTATGGGCTCTTACAAAAAACATACAACAATGGACCTACATTGCCTATGGCTTTTTCTAGATGACCACACAGGCTGGGCATGTTTCCTGAAAACAGCTTGTATTAAATGAACAAATGGCACAATATTCCAGTGAGGTATTTTGATACCTTTTTTACACACATACTGAATTTTAGCAGGAATGATGTACAATAAAGGCACATTGATAAGCAGAATTAACCAAGATGAATATTGCTACACCGTTTGAAAGCTATTGGGTTATGACCAAAGTAAATAAAAAACAGAAATATATAGATTAACCACTTTAACCCCTCTAGTGAGTATGTTACTGTAGGTTGTCAGATACTTAATACTGATTATGCTGCAAGCTCCATCTGCCTCTTGCTCACCTGAAAGTGATGGTCACCTAGTGACTGGCCGATTCAAAATCGGTCCTGTTTAACACAGAGTAACTACATAATAAATATCAAATCATTCAGGTCTGGTGGAGATGCTGACCCGTGTGCAGTGCAGCCGTGCCGACGACCAGCGTGGCTTATTAACCAAAGAACAACTGGAGCTGCCAACGTTCTTGCAGGTTCCTGCTCAGCAGTATGACCGAAAAAGTAAAGAAGAGAATCCTGAGAAGGTACAGGAGAGATGCTCAAACAGTCACATGAAACCTGCGGATAAAGCAGTGAATCATGAAGAGATGCTGCGTATTAATGGAAATCATAAAGACTCTAACGTAGAGAAGAACAAAACGGGTGCGGCCAAAGGGACGTCGCATTGAGACGATTGCGTGTGTATGTGTGTATGGATGTTGAATGTTTGGACCAGACTTCATATTATTATTTTTGTAAATACTTTAAAACAGTGATGCTGTATTCTTTATGAAAAGGCAAAACAGAAGCCAGGCAGTGCAGAGATGTGAGATTTCTGTATTTTGTATTTATTTTGTCCTTCTAGCATTATGATCAAGCATGCTCATTTTATATTTATTTAGTATCGTTTGATGCACTTGCACATGCTTTATGTGAAATTTTGATTCACTCATGTTTTTTTCTTTCTTCTTCACTTGGATGAATTTGTTAAAAACAAAAAAGGAATTGTGTCTTTTTGTTTAAGTTTTGTGATTGTTTTGTTCTCTGCACTGTTTGCTCATAGCTTTTCAGATCTAATACAGTCTGATACTGAACGATAAGCTGTGAAAAATCTCCTTGTCTAATTTATAACATATTAGTTATAACATGATCACTTAGTGATCTACAGAGGTGTCCAAACCTTTAAAAATTCGAAGTACCTTGTACAAAGTTTACTAGAATTTTAAACACTCAAGTAAAAAGTGAATGGTTTGAAATCATCTACATGACTACACAGTATTTTCCACTGTACAGTAAGTGGCCTCAAATTTGTGAAGTAGCTTATAGTGATTAAGTATAGATGGAAATACTATCAGAGCAGCTGTTTTCCCCGACCAATCAGAAGCGAGAATGCAACGCTTGCTAGTTCAAATAGAATGAATAAAGTGTTTCTACTATTTGCTACTACTTGATTCATCCTTGGATTTATTTCAACCATCCTAAATATTTCTCATCTCTGCTCATATACAAAAGTATTGGGACAGCTGGCTTTTCCAGCCATATGTGCTTCTTTCCCAAACTGTTACCACAAAGATTGAGGAACACAATTGCATAGCAAGTCTTTGGACGAAAGCAGTACATTTTTTCCTTCATTTAAAGAAGATCCAAACCTGTTCCAGCATGACACTGCCCCTGTGCGCAGAGCAATGTCTATGAAGATGTGTTGAAGTGGAAGATCTTGAGTGGCCTGCTATAAAGTTTTGACCCCAACCTTTGCAAAAAGCAAATATGGATCTTGTGATCAGGTGTCCACAGATCAATTGTCCATGTAGTGTATTTCACTGTTTATCCAAATTCATATCGAATGAATTCTAGCACTCCTGATGCCCTCATGGAGTGGATTCTTCCTGTTTCAGCAAGAGTGAGGAACAGGTCACTTCTCTGATTTAATTGGCTGTTTTCATATCAATTTTAATTATTTTGTGAAAATTAGGAACAAAAGATAATAATGGGAACTTTGCTTATTTCATACAGTAACTTCTGCTTTGAGGTGCTGAGGTATAGTTTTTGGTTATGTACTATAACACTGATTAACACACTGGCCACTTTAATCGGAACACCTGGAACCCTATTTATTAATGCAACATGATCCTGTCATGTGACATCGGTACAGTGCACACTGTGATGGTGCACGTGCCAGCTTTAATGTTCTAATTTGAGAAAATCAGGGGAAAAATATCCATAGTCTCATAATGACAATTTCATGGAGCATCTGGTCTTGTGGAAATTTCACACACAATGCCAAAATGGTGTAAAAAAAAAAATACAGTGAGCAACAGCTCAGACAAACAAGCTTGAATAAACTCTTTACAACCATGGTGAACAGATCTCACATGATCTACACTGTTGTGGTCAGTAGGCTTTAACATCTGAAGACCACATTGGATTTCTGTTCTTGTTTCACAGGAGTGAAACCTGTACAGGCTGCGGTATACATCTAGTAAATGTATGCATGCACACACACACACACACACACACGCATGAACACTAGTCTTAAAAAGGTGTTTATTTTTTCATTTTCTATTGGGGGAAAAATAAACCCACACACACTACATTACAAGCCACCATCAACGTCGGTGTGTGTCTGGACTGGTGGGTGTGTGCACTTGTCATGCGTGTCTGCAAAATTATGAATGGACAGTGAGCATGGGGTGTGTGTGTATGTGTGAGAGAGAGAGCGACGGAGAGAGACGCAGAGGAAGGGAGGAATGAAGAGAGAAAAGGCGTATCACTAGAGGCATAGGATTATAATCTAGCAGCACAACCTCACTGTCAAAGGTGGGCAAGAAGACGGTAAGAATCCTTTTTTTTCTTTTCTTGGGTGCATTTGTACAAAGCAGGATGCTTTTTAAAGTACAGCATGCCGTTTCTAGTGTGCAATTTATCACGAACGTGTACATGTCTGATAACCTGTGTGTTTCTGTGATAGAAAGTCAATCATGTGTGTTCATCTGAGAATTAGTAGGCATCACTGGTTTCAAGATCAATAAAGGGCAAGCAGACAGGCAGAATGTGTGTGTGTGTGTGTGTGTGTGTGTGTGTGTAGGGGGGTTGTGATTGGTTTGTGCTCGAGTGCTTTAGATGTCTTTTACATTCGTGTAACACAGTGCACAGTCAGATTTGGATTCATTCATCATCAGGAGCCAGGAAGCAACTACAGCATGTCATTCCTATGACGTACAAGCTGTTTTTTTTTTTAAAAAGGTACCGCTAATATATGGATAAAAATAAAGGGGTAGGATGAACAATAATGCCATTTGGGTGCCTGAGGTACTTAAAATGTTTAATTGTATTATTTATGTGCCACACAAAATAGCATAAATCTAAAATGTATGCATCACTATTGAAAAAAAAGACACTCTATATCTGAAATGTCATACAATCACAGAACTGTCAGATTATATATGCACATGTAAAAAGTGGAACCTGCCCTTTTCCTGTAGACTGATTATTCCATAGGGAAAAAAAAATACATTTTGATTTATTTAAAAAGTCAATGTCGAGCACATAATGCCATCTACGATAGAAGTATTTCAAGGTGTGGCATAGTCCATTATTACAAGCCTGTATTTTTGTGCATCCACAAATACTCTATAGGGAGTATTGAGTAGTGTTTGACATAGTCTGTATAGAACATCCTGTATTTCGAATATAAATTAGTATTTAAATATGATGGAGAAAAAATACAGTGACACCTAATGCAACAGCAGATTATGGATATGACTGACTAGCCTAAGAGTGGAGATGGTTATTAGGAGTGTAGATGGAATGGCTGCTAGTAAAACTGGGGCACCAGTTCAGGGCTGTGCCCATGTTCACACACAAAGGAGTTATGGTTTTTTTTATCTTAGGTATCTGCTTTATGGGCCTGAGACCACCATTTATTTTTTTGTCAGTAAAAACACACTACTACTACATGGTAAATCAACACTGGTCCTGTGGGAATGCTATTAAAATATTAAAATTTTTTCTTTTAGATTATTTATATTGCATTAAAGCAAATGTATAAATAATAAAAGGTATGAGTCATTTGGATTGCCTGATTGTACAATGTGTGTTTGGAAAGGGGGGGGGGTTATGGGTGTTGGTGAATGGACAAAGGTACTTTATTGCCGTACCATAGTACCATATTACCTTGCGAACACTAGGACTAATTTTTAATTAACATTTTTGTAACTGTGTGTATGCGATGAGAGAATTTAATACCTGGAGTCACTCTTTTGTTTCCATGGTGACCTGGTCTCTGTTAATACCATATTTCCCCTTTGGCCTTGGCAGATCAATGCTCATGCTCATAATCGTATGCATCGACACCTCTGCTGTCTTTATATACATACATATAATGTAAATGGTGTAACTTTAACAGCGTATTACTTAAAGTAAAAGGTTTTTATTAATGCTTTATGTACATAATATTCCATCTCCAATCTTCATGGATCCTACATTAGCTTAACACATTAAAGCTGCTTAGCATGTCTGAATGGATACGAATGAAGAAAAAGAACAGGCGACCTCTAGTGGTGATGTCTCACATCACATTGTGACATTTGTGCACATTGCATTACATGCTTGTTAACGCGATTTTGCTTTATCACACTGACAGGCCTTGAGCGAGTGATAAAGATAAAAACGTGTCTCTTCTGCATTCAGCATTCTTCTGCACCCTCCTGTGTCTTCCGGTTGCAATCTTTTCCATCATGGAGCAGAAGGTAAGAAAAGAGATTTGGATCCAAACCATTAAAAAATGAATAAAAAATAAGAGAAGAGGTTATTTAAAAATTAAACACACATAAGGATGGCTGATTGAATGCAAATGAGTCCTTTATTCATCATCTCAATGGCTACATGATTAAAGTTATTGCCTTAGACTGTTATTCGATTTTAAATGAATTAACCAGAGACATGGGCAAAGACACTTGTTTCTTAGTATCTCATCATTATACTAGAGTTACAATATTATTTCCACCTTTTACAAATACATACACAGTAAACTATGTAACATAAAATACAACATATGTATAAATGTCATGCGACTATAATATTACAATAAATAATGTAATTGCATACGAGGAGAAAACAAAGTAGTTTGCAGCTCAGCTGATCGCAACACTCTGGAGAGATTGCTTGTCTTGCTTGGTGCTGTTTTTATTATACTGTATAAAGTTAAGAAAGAAATACTACAGTACTATAACTACAATTGTTATTGAACACAATATCCTTTTAAAGGAGTTCTGAATAATATTTTAGGTCCATCAGTGTTAGTAGTAGCTTTGACTCTGTTGCTGGTGATTTTAGAGATTTCATACCATAAATATCTATAGCTGTTGTATAAGGTATATATCAGGGTGCATCATGGGTACTGTTAGTATACCTTTAGTTTAAGAACCTAGAAGGGCAGCAGGGCTTTTTGAACTTTTTGCAGTCAGAAGTGACCAAATTTACAGTTGCACTGACAGTATTTACAGACCTACTTGTGTACTAGTTATTAAAGTCTGGATTAAACCTTTTAATTACAATAAAGTATACTGGATTGTTCTAAATAATATTTATACTCCTTTCCTATACTTCATGAACTCTTGGTGACATTAGTTTTAAGAACCCAGAGCATATTATCAAGTTTTTAAAATCGATGGGAATGGAATTCATGTAATGGAGGTTAAGGATTATTATTGTACAGTACTTTATTACCTTTCTTTTCTTGTTTAGTACGTTTAGACCAGGGATCAGCAGCATGTCTGTACACGATGAACCCTGGGGCTGAAAGCAGGGAAGCAATTCTCACAGTCTTAACATTACTCAAGTCAGCTTACAGCCTGCTTTTGTGAAAATGGTGAAAAATGCTTTTAATATATTGTAGCCAGAGTTTTGGATTAATGTATTATTCTTGCAATAAATCCATCTACACTTTGGGTTTTCTTAACAAGGCAAGATACTGATGCTATGTGTGTATGAGGACTTTGAATTGTGAGGCACTATGATTACAGTAATATAGGTGATCAAGGTTTGTGCAAAGAAAATAAATTACATGACCACCCAAAGAAATACGAACACACGTAGCATGTATGCATTTATGTATGCAATAAATAAATAAAAATAGAATATACTGCTACTATTAATAGTAATGATGAAAATAATAATAATAATATTAATATTAATAATAATAATATTAATATTAATATTAATAATAATAATAATAGCCCTATAATATTTTTTAAATATACATATATAATTTGTCATGACCCGTCTTGCACCATGCCACAAAAAGGAAAAGGTTTATTGCATATTACAAACAGAATGTGCATGCCTAAAAATAAGGCCAGTAACGAGTTTTTGTGTTTTTCTTAAAACTGTTGCCAAGTTTGAAAATTCCTTGGAAAAAAAGAAAAAACTCCCAGCATGATGATGAACTCCACCCTCGACTGCTAAAGAAGGGAGAAGGAAGAGAATGTTCAAATGCACCTTGTGAGCAACAGGGGGCGCTAAAAATTGCATGCTTTTCGTTCACGACTGTTTGCATTTGAACAGTGGATTATTAAGTACACATCAGCACATGCTGAATAATTTTTAATTATTGGGTAGAGTGTGCAATTTGGGATACAATGAGACTATTTCAGTTTGTGTAGCTCTTACAGAATACTAAATTATTATAAATTATTGAAAAAAGCCATATGATTCTTCTACTTCCTCAGACAACATCGCCTCAGAGGCACATGGTGAAGAGCAGGTCCAAGTCTACAGAAGAAATCCAGCAAGCCAAGAAGGTAAGGGATTCTGTTATAGAACTCGGACAACTCTGAAATTAGGCGTATTATAATTTATTGGCCACTCACTAGTTATTTACCATCGATTTAACCAGTGAAAGTAATGGATAGTGTAACTGCTCATCATTTGCGTAGGCTATTGTGCATGCACGTTCTTCTCACTCAGCTTGGTCAGTTTATCCCAGAAAGCTACTGTAACTTGTACTTTCTGTACAGTTTATTTTCTCAGTTTGCTTATTGTTTTTGTGTGCAAGTGTAATTGTTGTCAGTTGAATTTGAAGCAAAAAGCAAAAAGTGTGAGAAGAAGAAAGAACCATGATTCAATACAAAGTGGCAAAAGCTGAACGAGCTTTGCTGAAACTGTAAATGTTATGAAGTAATTAGGATGTTATTTAGCAGTAGTGGTGCATTTGTTTATTAAGGGCGGTAAGAAAATATGAATGAAAGAGAGACAGATATTTGAATGGTCCTAATAACAATTCTTGGTGACAAATTTAGCAAAAATTAAACAAATAGATAAAGTAACTTAGTATATAAAAGATTTGCTTTTTTCTTTTCTAAGATTAAGTTTTACTCAATAATACTCTAAGATTGCATGAACCCAGATACAATTGCATTTTATATCAAAACATTGTCATCATTATCATAATTTTACCTCTGTGTGACATGTGACAGGAACACTCAGGAATGCATTTTGTTCATTCTTGTTCATTTTCGAACCAACAATTTGTTGTTGAAATTATTACCCCCGTGATTAAGTTTGGCAGTGCAGTCTTGCGTAAACATACACTATAACAACAAAAGAACTGGGATACCTGCCTTTCCCAACAATATGTGGTTCTTTCCAAAACGCTGGAGGCACACAGATGTGTAGGATGTTTCTGGATGTAGTAACGTTCAATTTTCCCTTCACTTGAACCAGGAAACATAAACCTGTACCAGCATGACAATGAATCATGCACAAAACCAGCTTCATGAAAATATACTTTACATGAGTTGGAGTGGAATATCTTATCTTGCTATAGAGCTCTGACCTTTATTCCAGTAAACACCTTTGGGGTGAATTGGAACACTGACTCAGGACAGGACTCATCACCTCTCCTACATCAGTACCAGAGTTTACTAACATCCTTGTGGCTGAATGAACACACGTTTACACAAGCACACTCCAAAATCTAGTTGAACATTTTCCCAGAAAAGTGCAGATTATTATAACAGCAAATTTGGACTGGAAGTTTAAAAAAGCACATATGATTGTTATGGTCAGGTGTCCACAAACTTTTGTCCATATACTGTACAGTGGTGGACAAAGTATACAAATCATGTAGTTAAGTTAAAGGAGAGATACAGTATATTAGGTAAAATATGACTTTAGTAAAAGTGTTCC
The DNA here is from genome assembly GCA_024362625.1 of Silurus asotus. Classification (NCBI taxonomy): domain Eukaryota; kingdom Metazoa; phylum Chordata; class Actinopteri; order Siluriformes; family Siluridae; genus Silurus; species Silurus asotus. The sequence goes on from MU551526.1 coordinate 259,505, forward strand.
CTTTCAACTTTTACTTGAGTAAAATTACAAAAGTATTTATGTTCAAATGTACTTAAGTCCAAAGTCTATTCAAAGTCTATTATGGCTATAATGTTCCTATTTTTACTTTTGTCACAAGACTCTAGATCTTCATCTATGTTGATGTGAAAATACTCTAATGTTACACTTAGCACACCCATATAAATGGGTAAAACACTGATTGATATTTATTAAAATGATCAGGAACCCAAAACCAATCTTTTCAACTACTTTAAACAAATTGAGCATAAGGCTATGTGTGTTGTATCAAGTTAGAGTCAGGCGTTTCTTCATCATTCATTCCTCTCTAAATGTTCTGCTGTTGAACTGATGCTGAACTGTATGTTGGTGATAAGTAGATCAAAACAAGTTCAAAACAGTGCATGTGCACTACACTGATTGGTGGCTTGCTCGCAAAATGTGTTTTGAAAGATGCAATATAAAAAGATATTTGACTTAAAATGGAGTAAAGTCAAAGTCCCCGAATGAAAATACAGTAAAGTACAGAAACACAAAAACAGCTACTTAACTACAGTAACAAATTACTTTTACTCTGTTGCTATCCACCACTGATAGTGTGTAACTAATAATAAATAATTACTATTAACTAAAGGAGTTTTATAGAAATTCCACAAAATTAATTGTAACTGTAAAGGAAAAAAATCATGACCTGCCATTGTTTAAATATAAAACAAGCACTGGCATATTGTGTCTCTGGTTATTTTTCTCTGACTGCATGCTTTGTCATGTTTTATCCATCATTCATAGTAGAAACCCATTTAAACCTGTAGACAGTCATTGTTTCAGGTAGAAAGAAATGTTAAGAGGTCACATTGGATTAAGAGATGCACGGTTCATGTCATGTTCAGATGAAAGTTTTGATTTAAATGCAACATTTACTGATTTTTATTAATATAATGATCTTAATATTCCAGGCCTTCCACATACCTCAGAAGTCTCTTCCTGGTGGATCAGATTTAGACAAAGTGAAGGCAAGTTACACCACAGTTCAACTAAGGACAAGTCAACAACAACAACAAAAAACCCCCCAAATGCTCTTCCGCATTTTAGTTACTATTTTTTACAGACTTTCCAATATGTCAGTTATTATAGCCGCTCTCCAGTGAGGTCATTGTGTTCTTATTAAATTTTAACCATGATTTTTGAGGTCAAAATAATCCAACAGCTACTGTGATAAAACGGTCCTAATTATACCACTATCACTGTTATCACTCCCAGTAAACAAAAAGTAACTTCTTAAACTATGAACAAAAAAATCTGTTGAGTTGGAGAAATATTTTAGTTTTTTTTACTATAACAAAAGTTTAAACAAAGTTTTCCTATAAACAAGACTAGTCAGCTTGTCATGCAAGTAAAAAGCAAGCGCTGTAACATATGCATTAGACGTCTGACATCAGATTTGCCAATTTCAAATGAATGCACTGCAAAATGTACAAAAACACACTACATGTCAGAGAATTGCATCATGAGGGCAAAATGGTGAAAATAACAAAATTGCTCCCGGAGAATTTTTCAAAAGTACCTTTCCTATTCCATACAAAAACAAAAGAAAACATCTTCATTCCTCTCTATCTACACAAACCATAAAATGCTCCAAAAAAACAAAACACACCCTTGCGTTGCTCTGGTATGTAAATTATCATAATCTGTCCCATTTCAGCAACCATTTATTATATCTTCTAAAGGAACAATAAGATAGAAATAAAACTTGGATATATTCGAGAGTAGTCAGTTAGCGGCTTGTTTTATTGTCATCTAAAAAATAACTCATCATACAGCCATTATTGTATTATTAAGACTAAGATAAACTTGTTTGGCTCAGATGTTTTTTTAGCATGTGTGGCGATGCCCTGGTGGGGAGTATCTAGAAAATTGTGTCTTGCCTACAGTCAAGCATGGTGGTGGTAGCATCATGGTCTGGGGCTGCATGAGTGTTGCTGGTATTTGAGAGCTGTAGTTCATTGAGGGAAACATAAATTCCAATGTATTGTGGCATTTTGAAGCAGAACATGATGTCCTCCCTTCAGAAACTTGGCTGAACAGCAGTTTTCCAACATATTAACAACCCCAAACACACTGCCATGATGACTGGCTTCCTGAGGAAGCTGAAAGTGATTAAGTAGCCAAGTATGTCTCCAGACCTGAACCCTATTGAACACCTTTGTGGCATCCTCAAGCAGAAAAAGCACCATTTCTAACATCCAGAAGCTTTTTCTTTTTCTTTTTTCATTACGAAAGAGTGGAAGAGGATCTCAGCAAAAACCTGTGCAGCTCTGGTGAATTCTATGCCTAGAAGGATAAAGGCAGTGCTGGATAACAGTGGTGCTCACACAAAATATTTCATATTATTACTTTTGTTGCCAGTTATTTTGACAATAATGGCTATATGTTAAGTTTTACCAAGTTTAAATAGAACTAGAGAAGATTGTCAATATTAGTGAGTATTCTTACTCTGTTGAAACTTTCACAAGGATTGTGGAATTGTGGAGTTAAAATATAGGGAAATACAATTTTCCAAGTTAAAAATATTCTGATAAAGTCCAGACACTTGACCTTTGTTACTGACTACCACTTAAAAAGCAAAGTTGAATGGCTGGCATGAAGGCTACAAATAAATTAATAATGCACATAAATAAATAGCAAGCACAATAGCTAGCATAAGTTAAGCACTAGCATCAGCACTGAACAAAGTTCTGATCGTAGTAGTGTCCCAACCACCTACGGTATTTATATATTAAAAGAATGTTCTTCATTTTTAAAAAAATGTGCATGTTCCTCTCGTTCTAGGAGACTCAGGAGGAATCTGAAACCCCCACATCAGCCCCAGAAGAGTCAAAGTAATGTAGCTTGGAACAATGCAATCACACACACACACACACGCACACACACACACTTTAAATATACACATCGGATGCACTTCCCAATGTCTGTGCAACAACTCTGTCTGCTTCAAATATCAACTAAACGTATTTCAGTCAGTTTTATGTGTCATTTGATGCTTATATACAGTCGACTCCAAAATTATTGGTGCCCTTCATAACCATGAGTCCAGTATGCTCATGCATTCAGCAACATATTTAGCATGGTTTATAAATGTGTAACTTCTTTCTGCTGTGTCTGTGATATCTATTTCTGGCTTAACAACTAATCAGTATAAAGAACTATAGTAAATCAGTACTGTATTCAGTATAAAGGCAAATGTGTGCAATATGGAAACAGGAATTGGATAATGGCAACTGGGCTTCCCCTTTTTTTTTTTTTTTTTTTTTTTTTTTTTTTTTTTTTTTAGTTTACAGAGGCTTACATGTTCTGTTAAAGGATAACGAAAAAACACTTTTTAGGTTTTCTACTATTTAGATTTTTTTAAATTGAAGATTAATGCCTTACCAAATGGTCTAAGGCACTTGGAAAACCCTATCATCACTGTATTGTTTTGCTTGTTTGTTTTCAGTTTTCAGTTTTTTAAAGTGGGAAATGAATGTAATTTTTTGCTCATGACAGGAAGTAATATTTGTGCTTCATAGCTCAAGAGTTCCCAATTTAATATCAAACTTTTCAAACACTTATTTTCTGTGTGCGCATGGGATTCTGTGGATGCATGAGAGGTTTCCAATTTTATTTCACTTTCAAAAAACATCCCAGTGGATGTCTAAAATGAAAAAACAAATAAATTAATAAATTATTTATCATTTAAATAAAAAGGCAGATAATTCTGGAGTTGACTGACATTAAATGCTTTGCCATCATAACTCATATTTAGGCATGGTCACTATAGATGTTGCGATGTTGAGTGTATTATATTTATGGGTTTGAGGAGGCGGTGTTACTTTACAAAGATGCTCTCTGTTTAAAATAAACCTGTGAAACCCATGGCTTGTCTTGTGTATTTAAAGCATTTTGTGTGTGTTTGTGTGTGTTTGCTAGTAAAAGCAGAATAGGTTTGTATGTTGAACATCCTTAACTAAAGTTTAAAAAATTGAATGTTTGACAAAACAACATTTAAATACATTACAAATAAAAAAATTGTGGAAAAAGTCAGATGACAATGATATGAGGTATTGTTTGTTCTTATTGTTACAAACTAAAAAAAAAAAAAAAAGTTTGTGAGGCTTATTTCATAAACCCATATTTTATCCACAACTGAACATAGAAAACATTAAATTCCTTAACTGAGGAAATGTGCCATTCTAAACAAAAAAAAATATCATTTGAAATTTGATGACTGCAACATATCTAAAAAAAAATAAAAAAAAGAATTGGGACAGGGTTGTATTCAACACTTTAAAGTATCCCCCCTTCTTTAACAACAGTCTGTATATGTATGGGAATATAGGAGACCAGTTGCTGGAGTTTTGGAAGAGGAAGGTTGTCCCATTGATGTCTGATACAGTCCTGAATACAGTCCTGGATCTTCTTTTTTATAGTTTTCATTTAATGCTGAGCCAAATGTTTTCAGTAACAGAAAAGTCTGGACAGCAGGCCTTATTCCTTCCTTAAAATTGTTAATATTTCCTGAGGTTAAACATTTGATAGGTTGTCTATATTCAAAATATAGGATTGTAATATTGGCAGATCATTGCATTCTGTTTTTTATTTACATTTTACACAGCTTCTCAACTTTTTTGGAACAGTACTTCACGCCATTGACACCTGACTTCAGTCTGTCTCAGTTGCACTTAAATGTAAAGTGACGATTTAACAATAAATCATTCAGTATGACCACACACAATAAAATGAGCACAAATGTGACTTAGTTCAAATTTTCCTAATAAATTATAAAGTATTCCTTTTGTTGTCCTGATTAAAGTTACAGTCAGGAAAATCAGAAAATGTATTATGAGGCAGCAAATCCATTTCTTGATCTCTCCTTTTGAATGTAGTTTATGTAACTAATCATCTTTTAAAGCTCCCCTGAAACACATTGAATAAAATACAGACTGTGAATTGAAAAAGGACTTTAGGGAAGCTTTTAAAGATTGAAATGTGAAGTACCTTAGAACACTTGGAGCACTCTTGATTCACTCTGTGCTTCAGCACCTCCATTACTTCTGTCAAATGTTTAAAAACTCAATATTATCGGTAAACATGGTAAATGTCTAAATTTGACCAATTTGAATCATAATCAGTCACTGATTATGACTGCCAATGTCTTCTCAGTGTTTCAGCACTGGCAGTGACTAGAAAAGCTTTATTTTAGAACATTCTATTGGATCCAAATGAACTTGCAAAAAAAGAAAAGATCATTTAATTTAATTTCCGATTAACTTTAATTAGTTTTTTTTTTTTTTTTTTTATAATTCTTTTAAGCATTTAGCATTCCGAAAATCTGAGATTTTAGTACACTAAACATGGGGTCTTGCTGCTTCTTCAGGCTCTGTACTAGTGGGTCTCCATTCTCTTAGCAAAAATCCTATAGTTACTGCAGTAAAAAAAAAAAACATGAAACTTTTTCTTTATCGATAAGTAATTTACAATGTTTATTGGTCACAACAGAAGACCTGCTACAGCAATGTGTCTATAGGCACAATAATAAGTTTTTTCAGCTTGGCTCCATTTTGTTTATTATTGTGCTGTCATACATTGCTGGGTCAACATTTGGCCTTCTGTCCACTATTTTAAAAAGGCCAGACTAACACTCAGCCAAATGATGTTATATACAGAGGAAAAACAAAAGCAGTTTAGATTTTAATGTTGAACCTTATTAAAACTTGACATCATCCATGGCATTTGACAGACACCCTAATCCAGAGAAACGTATTATTATCTCATTTACACACCTGAGCAGCTGTAGGTTAAAGCTCGGGAGCTCAAGAGTGGCAGCTTGGCAGTGCTGTGATTTGAACTCAACTTTCTGATCTGAAGTCCAACATCTCAATCTATGCTACCTCTTCTAGCGCCATCAATAAACTAGATTCAATTAAATTAAACGTCAATTCATAATAATAATAAAAAATACAGCATTGCAAATACACACATCATACCTGTAATTATTGACCATACTATCTTTTGTTTTATCTTCAAAAAGCTAAAGTCTAATTCTGTGATGATCTCATGCGTGCATGCTTTTCTACTTCAGGTTATAGTTTGTATGAGGTTAATAGGTCCATCACAGTGTGTGTGTTGATGCTGACTCCACAGGTCCATCAGCAGTCATTAACTGATTCCTGGCTCCACTGAACCCTCTGAGTTTGTTGATCAGAACAACCTTGGAACCCGGGCCACATTGTTTTCCAATGACTTTAACAATATATCCCGAAATAACCTCAGGAGTGTGCTTAATGTACCAAATAGTTTAAATAAGATTTGTCCAGCTGCCTCGTTAAAATTTTTTTATCCCTCGATTTCAAATAAAGAGCACTAAAGAACAAGCTAAGATAAATAATAAATATCGGCTATAGTGCATTATGTAAGCTTGTAGTCTTCCTTATTCAGATGAAATGCAAGCAATAGGGTATACTCAGGTTTTTTTGGGCACCTGACCATAAGATTCATACAGTATGTGCTTTTTGAACATCCAATTCTATATTTAGTATTTGCCTGGGGTGCAGTCAAATTTACAATTTATCCCAAAGTTTTTCAATAGGTTTGAGGTTAGAGCTCTATAGTAGGTCACTTAAGATCTTCCACTCTAACTAATTCAATGCATATCTTCATAGAGCTGTCTTTGTGTACAGAGGCAAATTGCATGCTGGAACAGTCTTATACTTTCAGGAAATAAAAAATGTGATGCTTACGCATCCAATAAAACCCTATAAAGTTGTGTGCCTCCAACTTTGTGATAACAGTTTGGAAAAGAAACAAATATAAAAAGGCTGGAAAAGACTGTCCCAATACTTTTGAATATATAATATCTTATTCGAGAAAAATCACTGATTTTGCTTGCACTCAAGTCTGGTATGCGGACTAGAGTGCCAGCTGGCAGAAACTGAAGACCTTTGGGATATCTAGCTGTGGAGGTCAAGCTTTATCCAAAAGTATGAAAAGGTGCTGAAAACCAAAGGAGTCAAAGCATGGATGACTTTCAAGAGGTCAAGACCATATTTGCTGTTCCCGGTAAACTTTGCAAGTGTGACCTGAACTTTAAAACCTGCAACAAAACAATATAAAGGGGTTAAACAACAACAACAAAATGTAAAAAATGGTTTGTTTCTCCCAAAAGGCAGATTTTGGCACGGTTTTGCCACAAGATGTCAGGTTTTTACAAGATGCCAAAAGCTTTAATTAAGTTGCCTTATGGTTAAATATTGCTATTCTTCAGCTTTTTAAAAGTTTGTCATTAGTTGAAGTAACTCCAAGCTTTCATTTTCATGCCTTGATACACATGTGGGCAGTGGATTATTGAGTTGCTGAGTGGGCAGTGAAGAGTTCGTCTCGGTTAATTAGTGAGAGAATTAAATGATACCCAGTTCACATGGTTGGTGCTTCTTTTATAAGCCTGGGAATCCTTTACATTAAGGGTCTTCATCTTTAAAGACTTCTTACTTGCTGAATAGAGAATTACATCTCTGTCCATTTAATAAGGTAAGATGCAATTACATTTGTCAGAGGTGTGTTTCAAGTTTTTTTTAAAGTGTTTAGATAAAATATATTTATATTATTGTATTCATAAACATTCATATACATTCAGAAGTGCACTTAATTTTATTCCAATACTGGGGTAAGTAAATGTATACATTAAGAAAAGAACACCAGGTTCCAAATAAGATATTTTGCAAGTGTTAATCGAGTATACAACATGCTTATAATATGAATAGAATTTGCAGGAAATATTTCAAACCACGTGTATCATGGATTAAAATGTTAGAAATAATGCTGGCTTTATTCATGACTCTACCATAAAAGTTATCCCAAACATTATAATCAACATGTTAGGCCTCTGGTTGGGAGATGTGTGTGTTCAAATCCTGAGAATGCCAAAGTGTGAATTCTCCAGTCAGACAATTCAGGTGATCCATGAAGCCAAGATAATGGCATAAAAAAATATGCAAGCACCTCATAACTCAGAGGAAAATGATATCCTCAGAGATTACAGTATGTGTGAAATGTGGACAGCCTGCTAGATTTTGTGAATCACTGTGCAAGTGCACATTTAACCCAAGAAATCTCCATACATAGATAAAAATGAACATTTGTGAACTAAATGTAATTGCATTTCCAAAACCTCCTCTGCATGATTGCCATTTCTTGAAAAACACACACACACTCTTCCATTAATAATGAACTTGTGTTAACACATTTGGTGTCATGTGTGGAATTGCACTTTGAATGTGTTCCCTTACATCTTTGTACTCTAACTTGTACTCTAATATTGAGGCTTTAATGTCACCTTGTTTATTTCATTAAAGCTAAACAAATTATATCATTTAGACACTCTTATAATATAAATTACGTTTGGCTTTATTAATCTCACATATAGAAGTGATTCATATATATATATATGAAAATATAACACCCCACAATAAATAAAAATGTATACACTAAATATTTGCTTATTTTCTTTCTGTATTTTCTGTATATTTGTGATAAGCAGCATGTTCAGATGATGCTCTAGGAGAATTCAGATGACATGAATAAATACACATAAGGTTTGATTATTATAATTGATTATGTGGTAAATGGTTAACCATAGAGCTGTGAAAAAGATTGAGGTAAAAAAAATGGAGTATCAAAGTAATAAATATGTTTTTAAATGAAGACTCTTACATCAGGAAATAAAAGAGCTGTGGAAGGCATTAATATCACTGAGGTGTCCAAGTGAAATACCTTGAAGAAAAGATAAATTGAGGTGAATTCAAACTTTGTTGAAATTTGCAGAAAACAACAAAACATGGACAAGTGTTTGTGGATATTTAACCCTAATATATTTGCATATATTTTTTGACCATCTCTTTGTACACACTGACCCATTTGCTGTTAAAGTAACCTTCACTAAAGATTTGTGCTCACAGGGGGATTTGTGAAGTCAGGTACTGATGTGCAGTAGGGTGAGGAAACCTGATGTGCAGTCAACGTTCCAATTCATCCCAAAGGTTTCAGTAGGGTTGAGTTCAGAGCTCTTTAACAGGCTACTTAAGATTTTCCATTTCAACATATCCTAATGAAGCTAGCTTTGTGCACAGAGGCATTGCTATTAAGAAACTTCTTTGGGTTTGGGACTCCTAGTTCAAGTAAAGGGAAAATGTAATGCTACTACATCCAAAGATATCATATACAATTGTGTGCCTCTATATTAACTGTTTGGGGAAGAAACGCATAGGGCTAGAAAATTCAGGTGTCCCAATACTTTTGCAGGTGTCCACATAATGCACTTGTTGAAAAATCTTTTTTGCAATCAAGATGCTATAACCAGGTTTACCAGATCTGCACGTTAAAAGAACCCCAAAAGACGCATATCAAGCTTATTAAGAAACATCATTTTAACAGCATTTTTATTAAGTAAATAAAATGGGAATGTCTGCCCACTTTCAAGTTATTCCCTGTTGGTTTTAAATCCTCACGCATGAACAAGGTTACACCATAAAGCACAAGTAAGGCGTTGTAAGGTGAAAAAAAATGTGCCCAAAACTACCCTCAGCAAATTGCCCACTTCAAGTTGTGTGCTAAAATCACCTTTTAAGTGCAATTCAGCTTAATTTCGATATATGTATAATGGAAGAAGCCCACTTAGCATGTTGCAGTTTTCTAAGAGGAGTTTTAAATGCATTTGGTTTGAACGCTATTATGTTTTGTACATAATAAGGATTCTTTGTGCAGAATGAGGCACATGACAGGATGAGTAAACGGCTCAGCACATCAGGCATTATGCATGTACTAAATACATTTAAATGTAATCATTTTTTTTTTAGTAAGTGGCTTTATCCTAGCCAGGGTCACAGAGGACCTGGAAGCAATCCAAGAAACATTGTGTGGACCGCACACTGAAAGGCATCACAGGGCACCACAAGCATTCTTACACACACATTCATTTACATCCCAGGAGAAATGTTATGTATTTTTGCGATATTAAACCACAGACCATGCAATTATAGTACAACATAAAATTTTTAGAAGGAGAGACGGAGAGACATCGCCTTTCTTTCACTCGTATTTCTTTCGGGTGGAGTAAATCTACACTAGTGTAATAAGGCTTTTAAATATTGATATGTGATGTTAGAAGTGCAAGAACGATGTGCGAGCTGAAGTTGAACTTGTTTTGAGTACAGGGCAATGAGTAAATTATAACTTATTTAATAAGTGTTTAGGCCTCAAAATTCACTCTGATTGTGAGATACTGAAAAGTAAGTTATAGATTTGACATATTTTTCTGCTCTCTAATAGACCATAATAAACTGTGTCAGTGTTGGTTTCAAAGTTGTATGACCTGGCTGTTGGAATAAACCATTTTTTTTTTTGTATTAGAGGAAAAATAAAAATGCTGTCATGAATCACTTGTATAAAAAGAATAAAAAAAGAAAAAGAAAATTGACCAAACCATTCACTTAAGCCCACCTACATGCTGTAGCAAAGCTGGTTAATCTCTCTGAAGTAAACAAAAAAACAAAGCAAAAAAAAAAAGAATACAAAGGATCATTCGAAGAATTGGTCAGTGCCTATTTGCTCCACCAAAGTGCTGTTTAAAAGAAATTGTAATGCCTCGTTAGCTGCAAATGAGTCTGTCACTAAAATTTGAATGGCATTCAGACTTCCTGCTTTTGAAAAATGCATTAGTGAAGCCTCCTACGAGACTGGATTTCCTCAACCTTGACATGAAAAATGCATTTATTCTTAGACACGCTGCTTCAGAATTGAAGGTAATGGCAGCGGAAGGTAGTTCAAGCAATTAGCCAAGACTAGCGTCTTCAGTAGCCACCTAAGATTGCAAGTGGTTGTCTTTGTTGTCTACATCTTACACAAGTGCTTTGATAATTGATCTCTTGTGAATAACAGCAGGCTACTGTGTTTAAAGGAACGCTACAAATCATCTCTCTGTTATATTGATTCCATTTTGGTATATCTGCTAAAGCCACATTATATTATACTAATTGTTTATACTCCTGATTCCATGCTGTTGTTTCCAGGAAGCCATGTCCAGCCGGCCAATCACGATCATATCAAATAAGACAGAACAAGTCGGAAACTATCATGGTAAGCAAAACAAAGGCAATTTATTCCTTTGCTGTTACATTCTGTAAATTAAAAACAGCTCTGTGTGATTTTGATGTGTTCATGATAACTAATTTTGGAAATATAGAAAAAAGGAATAAAAATAAACTCACTTGGGGACATGTTGTCATGAGAAAATAATTAACAACAGAGTGTTGTGATGTTTCTCAATCTGACGGTAATCACTCCAAAGTCGTATTTTCCAATTTTTCCATTTTCCATTTTTTTTAGGGATGAACCTCAACAGCTCCAGAATGTGTGAGTGTATGGAGTGTGACTCAGCGCTGTGTGGAGAATCTGGCCTTGGCTCCACAGTGGATCTGATCAGCAGCTGTTCTCACATACAATGTAGCAGAAACCATTGCTGTGCCTACAAAACTTGGCTCCCAAAAGTTCAAGGTAGGTGTGTGTGTGTGTTTGTAGCATCCTCTAACTGTACAAAGATTTTGAGTCCTCTGGTAACTAACTAAGAAAGCTGTACTTTCTGCTTGGGCAGTGGTGACCAGGGATCCCAGAGAAGGGAGGGAGAAAATTAAATCAGTCTTTACTGGTGTGCTAAAGATCCCGCTTCTCTTCTTCCTCCTCTATTGCTTCGTTTGTTCCTTGGACACCTTGAGCTCTGCTTTTCAGCTAGCTGGGGGTAAGTATGCTTCTTTAAATGCCCACCTATAAGAGTGAGCCTTAGACCTAAATATTTTTGAAATCTTTAAATTTACTTCATTGGCACTGTGTATGTCAGGGGCATTCAGTCTGATCCAGAATGGGTGCAAGTATTTATTCCAACCAAGCAGTAGCCATATACATTATGGTTGACCCTATTTATCCTCACACAAATTATTTACCTTTCTGCCATCTGGCAAAATGTACCCTAACCATAGGTTTCCTTAGTACCCAGAGACTGGACTGGCACCAATACACGCATGCTCTCATAGACAACTGAACATAATTCCATTTGCAACTTTTGTGCATATTATAAATATTATTGCACTTTGTTCAACACCTATTGTTCTGCACCAATTGTCCTATTTTCCAAAGTCTGCTCCATGAGGTTATGACTTACATGGAATGAAGTGCAGGCTCTTTTGTGACCTGTGATAAAGTTTTGACCTCAACCATATTGAACACCTTCAGGACTAATGTGAGGCTGACTGCACCCCAGGGCCTCCTCACTCTACTTTAGTACCTGACTTTACTATCACCCTTTGACTCAAACCTCCACAGTTACACTCGAAAATGTATTTAGAATAAATATTCCCAGAAGAGTTGAGATTATTTTAGCAGCAAATTTGGACAAAATGTGGAATGGGACGTTAAAAAACCATATATGAATCATATGGTCAGTTTTGTGCAAACCTTTATACATGTGTACATGAGAATACCTTTAGTTTTTTTGTGTTCTCTGTTGTTCTGTGGTCCTTAATATAGCTCCTTGATTCAAGAAGAACTTTTTAGAATTCACACAAGTCACATGTTCAGCAGATAGCTCGCTTGCTTGTTGGCTAGTTAACCGCAAGTATTATACTTTCTTGCAACCCAGTTAAAAAAAAAGGATAAAATGGAAAAAAATCTTTTTTAGCGTATAGTATTTTATATAACAATCATTTGATGCTGCAATAAACATTAACCACATCATTGCTTTTACTTTGAGCCGTTACACAGTTATAAGCACATTGCAGCCACTGTCAACAAATAGAACATTGTAAAAAATGACATTGTTGACTGAAATGAGTAACAAGCCAAGTCGAAGTGGGGTTTTATTGTACATGTTGAAACAAAATATCAGTCATTCAGGGCCAACGCATAACCGTACAACAGCTCAGTACAGAGGATGACAAATGAGAGTGAGAAATAAGTGTAACAAAGAGCTACATATACACAAGTATATGTAGTAGTAGTAGTAGTGTAGATTAACTACACAGGACAACAGGATTGTCCTTGATAGGGATGGACAAGAAACCTAAAGAGAAGTGTAGTATTGGGGTATAACAATGTTTAACTAATCTAAGTGTGATAATTTAACAATTACAATATCTACATGGAACCTCAGTTATGGAATCACTGTAACACAATATAGCAACATATAGGTTTATACAATAATCACAGTGAAATGATCCAATCATAGGCATCTGTGAGGTCAAGCTTGTCAAAGAGGATAGGTATTGTGCTCAGAAGAAAACAATACCTATCCTCTTTGGCAAGCTTAACCTCACAGATGCCTATGATTGGATCATTTTAATGTTTTCCTTGGCATGCATTAGTCTTCACTTTTGATATTAATAGTTTGACTGAGGACTGAGATAAATTAAAGATGTAGACTGGCAGGTGATAAAAATGTGTGAAAAGGAGTATGATTGTATTTTTTTTATATATGATTAATACAGTTAGCTCTCCATTCAAAACATTCTGTGTGCAGGTAAAGTGGCTGGAAATATTTTCCAGGATAATGCGATCCTGTCAAACCCAGTGGCCGGCTTGGTGGTTGGCATTTTGGTCACGGTGCTCGTGCAGAGCTCAAGCACGTCTACTTCCATCATCGTCAGCCTCGTCTCATCTGGCTGTAAGTGTTACAACCAGAACGAAACACATTTTTTTTAAGCCCTTGTACAAATAACATACATGCTATGCTCTGAAACATAAGAGCTCTTTATTCAGGTCTGGCTTTCTGACGAAAAAATTGAGAACCCTTTGAACAGAATCAATAAATTTCTAATCTAACATTTATTAATTGATTCTGGTCACTGTGTTCTCTAGGTCGTGTCAGAAGGCCAGACAGAGATGAGCTCTTATCAGTAGAAGAGCTCTTATCAGTAATAATATAGCTAGGATTTTGTTTGCTCAAAATGCTATCAAATTATTGAGAAAACAAAAGTGTTTTTTTAAATAACTTTTTACCATTCTGCACTAGATCAGGGCTCCAGAAGCCAAAATTAGCATAACAATTCTTGTACCTCATCACATCCATAAACCTCCTCCTTGGACTTCCTTTTTTCCTCCCGCCTTGCGGCTCCATCCTCAGCATTCTTCTACCAATATACCCCTGTCTTTTACTCAATGCCACTGTCTTTAAACCATACAACATAGCAGGTCTTACCACAGTCCTATAAACTTTCTGTGGCAGATATCCTTTTATCAGAAACTCCAGTCACAATTCTCCACCCACTCCACCCTGCCTGCACTCTTTTCTTCACTTCTCTAGCACACTCTCCATTACTTTGCACTGTTGACCCCAGGTACCTAAACTCCTCCACCTTTTCCACCTCTTCTCCCTGCAACTGCACCACTCCACTGCACGCCCTCTAATTCCCACACATGTACCCTGTCTTATTCCTACTGACATTCATTCCCCTTTTCTCCAGCGTGTACCTTCACCTCTCCAGGCTCTTCTCAACCTGCTCCCTACTCTCACCACAAATCACAATATCATCCGCAAACATCATAGTCCATGGAGACTCCTGTCTGACCTCGTCTGTCAACCTGTCCATCACCACTGCAAAAAGGAAAGGGCTCAGAGCCGATCCTTGATGCAGTCCAACCTCCACCTTGAACCAGTCTGTCGTTCCTACTGCACATTTCACTGCTATCACACCTCATACCTGTCCTGCACCACCCTCACATACTTCTCTGACACTCCTGACATTCTTATACAATACCACAACTCCTATCTCGGCACCTTGTCATAGGCTTTCTCTAAATACACAAACACACATTGCAACTCCTTCTGACCTTCTTTATACTTCTCCAATAAACTTTCTTTCGGCTTCTCCTGTTAGGGGTTGCCACAGCGGATCCGTCGCACGTTTGATTTAGCACATGTTTTACGCTGGATGCCCTTCCGAACGCAACCCTCCCCAATTTATCTGGGCTTGGAACCTGCACCGAGAGTGGCTGGGGATGGTATACTTCTCCAACAACATTCTTAAAGCAAATAATGTGCCTGTGGTGCTCTTCCTCGGCATAAAACCATACTGTTGCTCACAGATGGTCATCTCTTCTTTTAGCCTGGCTTCCACTACACTTTTCATGGTGTGAAAGATCAACTTTATTCCCTTGTAGTTACTGCAGGTCTGCACATCTTCCTTGTTCTTAAAGATCAGTACCAGCACACTCCTTCTCCATTCCTTAGGCATCCTCTTACATTTGAGAGTCTTGTCAAATAATCTGTTTAAAAACTCCACTGCCATCTCTCCTAAACATCTCCATCTGTGGCAGATATCCTTTTATCAGAAACTCCAGTCACAATTCTCCACCCACTCCACCCTGCCTGCACTCTTTTCTTCACTTCTCTAGCACACTCTCCATTACTTTGCACTGTTGACCCCAGGTACCTAAACTCCTCCACCTTTTCCACCTCTTCTCCCTGCAACTGCACCACTCCACTGCACGCCCTCTAATTCCCACACATGTACCCTGTCTTATTCCTACTGACATTCATTCCCCTTTTCTCCAGCGTGTACCTCCACCTCTCCAGGCTCTTCTCAACCTGCTCCCTACTCTCACCACAAATCACAATATCATCCGCAAACATCATAGTCCATGGAGACTCCTGTCTGACCTCATCCGTCAACCTGCCCATCACCACTGCAAACAGGAAAGGGCTCAGAGCCAATTCTTGATGCAGTCCAACCTCCACCTTGAACCAGTCTGTCGTTCCTACTGCACACTTCACTGCTATCACACTGTCCTCATACCTGTCCTGCACCACCCTCACATACTTCTCTGACACTCCTGACATCCTCATATAATACCACTCCTATCTCGGCACCTTGTCATATGCTTTCTCTAAATCCACAAACACACATTGCAACTTATTCTGACCTTCTTTATACTTCTCCAATAAACTTTCTTTCGGCTTCTCCTGTTAGGGGTCGCCACAGCAGATCCTCCGCATGTTTGATTTGGCACATGTTTTACGCTGGATGCCCTTCCGAACGCAACCCTCCCCAATTTATCTGGGCTTGGAACCTGCACCGAGAGTGGCTGGGGATGGTATACTTCTCCAATAACATTCTTAAAGCAAATAATGTGTCTGTGGTGCGCTTCTTTGGCATAAAACCATACTGTTGCTCACAGATGGTCATCTCTTCTTTTATCCTGGCTTCCACTACTCTTTTCTATAACTTCATGGTGTGAATGATCAACTTTATTCCCTTGTAGTTACTGCAGGTCTGCACATCTTCCTTGTTCTTAAAGATCAGTGCCAGCACACTCCTTCTCCATTCCTCAGGCATCCTCTTACCTTCGAGAGTCTTGTCAAATAATCTGTTTAAAAACTCCACTGCCATCTCTCCTAAACATCTCCATGCTTCTACCGGTATGTCATCTGGTCCTACCGACCTCTCTCACTTTCCTTGTTCATCAGCTGCTCAAAGTACTCCCTCCATCTTCTCAACACACTCACCTCCCTAGTCAACACATTTTCATCTCCAACCTTTATTGCTCTAACTTGCAGGACATCCTTCCTCAGTCCCTCTGCCTGGCCAATCGGTATAAATGATTTTCTATTTCCTTAGTGTCCAACTTCTCATATACCTTTTCCTTGGCTTTTGCCACATCACTTTTGACCTGCTGCAGCATCTCCTTGTACTCCTGCCTACTTTTCCCATCTCTCTGTCGATCCCAATTCTGTTTAGCCAACCCTTTTCTCCTTATACTTTCCTGCACTACCTTTTTTTGCCAACCACGTCTCTTTGTCTTCCTTTCTATTTCTATTTCCAGATGTTCTCAAACTATAATCTTCACAGTTAATACAACATGAGTAGTAATTAGATTTGCATTGATGGATTTAATTACCACACAGGCCAAATGACCACCACTATTTGATATAATGCATTATAATATAATGCTCTAACCCATTTCAGTCAACTTTATTCATGAATGTGTTGCCAAAATCCACAAACCTTAAATCATTGAAAAACATAGTTTATGATAGTTTCATATCCAGCTGAAACGAGAGCTTTTCTTTTTGATTCTTTGCCAAAATTTGGTGAAAACATGCAGACAAACATTGTTATTTGTCTAAAGTAGGGACCTGCGCACAAGAAGCAAATCATTAAGTGTAATTTTTCAAAACAGAATCTGCTGCTTGTTAGTATAGGGGGGTAAACTAGCAAGTCTGTAATGTTCTTGAAATGATTTTTGAGAGTATAATGTGACACCATTTAGATGCAAGGATGGGTTACTCAGTTCCAGGCAATATTTTTTTATTCTTTAATATATATCACAGTTCATTGGATCACCATTTAGTAACCTGCTTTAAATTAATTCATTTATATTTTTTTTACCAATTGTATATGTGTAAGTTCACATACAAATATCAACTTAAACACAATAAATGCAAATCTCAATCAAATAAAATACAAACCTGTAGATGCAAGGATGGGTTACTCAGTTCCAGGCAATATTTTTTTATTCCTTAATATATCACAGTTCATTGGATCACCATTTAGTAACCTGCTTTAAATTAATTCATTTATATTTTTTTTACCAATTGTATATGTGTAAGTTCACATACAAATATCAACTTAAACACAATAAATGCAAATCTCAATCAAATAAAATACAAAAAATACAAACATCTCAAGGCAATAAATATGCACTTTTTCCACAATGTCAATGTTTATATAAAAATTTATCACAAAATTTGTCACATATGGATGCACCATTTGACCCTCTGGGTACCCCTTTGGCATAATTTTTTAACGTGCAGGGATTCCCAAAGACTCTGAACCCTTTGGGGTCATTTTTCAACATGCAGGGATTTATATAGCACTTTGAACCAGGGCCTGTGGCATTGAAATTTGACATGTTAGATAAGCAAACTGCCTCAAGGTAATATTTATATAGATTTCCAAAAGATTGAAATTCACTTACTGTCTGATATTAAAGTGCCATCTGTAAAACATCATTCTCACTCCCAACTAACCCTAACGCTAACTCATTCTCACTAATCCTAATCCAAACCTTAACCCTAACCCAAAGTGGTACCCAGGGCATCCCAGGTACCCAGGGCAGTTGACACCAAGGGATCCTGATGAACGCATTCATATCTGTTGAGCTGGGATTGAGAATGTGTAGTTAGTCACATAAAATCATATGGGATTATAAATATCATGAAGTTTTTTTTAATGCCAATGCCTTTGTTATAGTTGGAGGTACAGCATTATAAGGAAAGCTTTGCTGTTTCACATGAATATGACAAGCTGAATTTTTTTTTTCTTTAAGGCGTATGAAAGATTGATGTGGTTGATGACAGGAACTAGTTTGTCTCACGGACCTTCTTTGACATTAGGCATAATCATAAATGAATACATTAGATGTGCCATGCTTTAATTGATTGAAAATAAGTTAATGTTAATAAAAACAATCCACTTTGGCATGGTAATAGTAACATAATGACTGAATTCCAAAGTTTATGGATTTTTAATGCAAAACTATTTGCTATTAATTTGAATATTATTAATTCAATTGCATTATTTTCTTGAAAGCAGATGGTGTTGTGGCATGAATAAATAGAACTTCAATACAAAGTTGTTGTTTTTTTTCACATTAAATGTTTGCTAGTCATGCTTGACAGATAGCTACATTTTAATGCACTAGTTGTCACATAAACATATGAGCAACAATGGCTGTTAAAATAATAGAAAATAAGCCACAATAATAATTTCAGATTTTATTGAAGGCACTGTCATGGGATTACGTCTACAGAGTGACAACAATAACAAATTTCACAGTAGGGCAATTTAGAATAGTTTAATGGATGTAATGCTTTAACATGCATTATCTGGAGACTGTTTCTTTGCCAGGGCTGCAGAACTGTAGAACTACAGCTAAATGGTGATTTGGTTGGCCTGTTCTAGGTCAAAAGCAAATAATGGTGATTTGGTTTTGACTCTGTTCTAGGTCAAAATGCTAATGTTAATCTATAATAGATAGCAGAAAAATAAAGATTAAGGTGATCACCGATGCTGAAGCTGGCATTGGAGAGTTCAGGGGCAAGTCCGAGTGGTGCTACAGCTCCAGAGCAGCAGGAAGAACAGATTGTCTAGGAAAATCATCAGCCTTTAATTTAATTGTCACAGAAGTAGGAAAGAGCAAGAATGAAATTTGTACTTGAAACCAGAGTTCTTGAATTGCCTAGTTTTTATCCTGTTATTATTTAGACTATTTCAAAGACTATAATTAATCTGTCTCTCATAGACCGTTCAATTATGTTCATTTATCAATTGAGAAAATGCACTTGGCGCTTGAATAGGAAAATAATTATTTGTGCATATGTGTCTGTGTGTGTGTGTGTGTGTGTGTGTGTGTGTGTGTGTGTGTGTGTGTGTGTGTGTGTGTGTGGGTGTGTATCCGTTGTAGTGTTGGAAGTAAAGTCAGCCGTCCCTATAATAATGGGCTCAAACATTGGCACATCCGTCACCAACACCATTGTTGCTCTGATGCAGGCTGGGGAGAGAAACGAATTTAAACGGTAAGGACGTGAGGAAAACATCACTGACTCAATATAACACCATGATTCACTGGTCTTTACCTTGAATTTCGTCACCATGATCATGATTAACTCCACCATCATCCCTTACCACATCACCATGTCTACGCTGGTGGAGGAAGAAGCAGCTCTAATTACAGTTGTGCAGTATTGATCATGACTCAGCCGCGATCTATTCCTGACTCCGCAAACAAGAACTAAGACATTTTGGCTTTCAGAGCACAAACCTGACATATTGTAGGTTAAAGGTATATGCACCCTTTAATATCCTCTCAGAAGATGTAAATCTGGCCATGGTGGTACCGGGGGTTTTGTAAGGAACACACTCAAATGTGCATCACCAACATTCAAGCAATTATTACAAGTAGACTCTAAAGATCTTGAATCTAACAGATATGGTACCTAAAAAAAATAATAGCCAGGTTGTGCAATAATAGCATCAAGAGAGTACTTTGGTTTTTGAATTCTAAACAACAGACAACAAACTAGACTTTTTAGAACTTTCTGCTAGAAACCACCCTGAATTATGAGCCATGCAACAACACTGGGGATTCAGAGTTATTAGTTTTAAAAGAAGAATATTCAGACACATTATAAAACCATTATTTAGATTTTGTAATTATATGTCAATGCCAAACTCAGCTTCTGGCTCTTCTAAGTTCTTAGATATTTAAAAATTATATAGTTCTAGATTTCCCATCAAACACCACTGTAGTTATGGGACTTATTTGCGGTTACAATAAAAATAAAAAATAATGCGGGTTGAGAAATGTTCTTGTACTGACCAACACTCAAGTTCTACAATTCTCAACTGCAGAACAGTACAAAGGTCCTGAAATTCATAGAAACAGGCTATCAATAAGCAAGTTAAACTTATTATTAACAATTTTCAACTATTTGTGTTTTCCAGGCACAAATCTGTACTCATATTCTAGATTTCGCTGCTACTGAGCAATAAAGAGTTTTTATTCTCACACATATAGGCAGGTTCTTGAATGGTCAGATGTGACACAACATTTGGAAACAGAACTTGGTGCACAAATATAATTGTGTTTCAAAGTTTAGAAATTTAACACTACACTCAGTTTCTAGATTTTTAGCTAGCAAATAAGGCAGGATATTTAGAACTCTCGGTAATCTTTAGCTGTGGACACTAGTATTTAGATTGTATGATTTAAAGTTACAAAACAATTTTTAGTTTCTTGAATGAAGTTCAAGTTTACACGTATCGCATTTGGCAGACACTCTTATCAAGAGTGACTTAGAACTGAGCAGGGGAGGGTTGAGGGCCCTGCTCAAGGCCCCAACAGTGGCAGCTCAGTGGTGATGGGATTTGAACTTGTGACTTTCTGATCCAAAGTCCAATGCCTTAACCACTGAGCTACCACCTCCCACACTACTGAGCTACCACCTCCTGCCCTAATTCCATAATGTAATATTTATTATATTTATGACATTTTCCCCCTCATGCCCCTGGTGTATGTGCAGGGCATTTGCAGGTGCTACAATTCATGACTGCTTTAACTGGCTCTCAGTGCTGGTGTTGCTGCCCCTGGAAGTAGCTACAGGTGTGCTCAGCTATCTGGCTCGAACCACTCTATCCAGCTTCCACATGAAGAGTGGTGAAGAGGCCCCAGAGCTGCTTAAGGTCATTACTGACCCTGTCACTAAGCTTTTCATACAGGTGGGTAAAAAAACTATGAGTAAGTAATCAGAGATGTGCATAACCCAATACCCAGCCCTGATAGTACATAACATTGTGCCTTATTAAATAGTCAAGTAGGATTAATAAACACTGAAATTGTGAGATAAAAGAATTTCAGAAGTTCTAGCTTCTTTCAAGTTGTATATAAAATCTTTGCTTAGCCAACAAAAAAGATTCTTGAAGAAACAATAGCAGGAAAGGGCATTACGTATTGCTATGCAATACACAGACTGACTGTCAGCCTGTAATATATATGCGTTTTATTGTAATATAGTATTGTTAAAATGGCAATTTTATGTACAGTAATAAAAATGGAAGTGAGAAATGCAGTGAATTATCCAAGTGCTGTTGCATTCCAATTAAATTATTGTTTGATTATTGATGTGTGTTTTATTTAGCTGGATAGATCTGTGATAACTGGCATCGCTATGGGAGATGAAAGCATAAGAAACCGCAGTCTGATAAAAGTGTGGTGCCCTATCATGGTAAAGCTTATACTTTAACTCTGCCTACAACCTTATTTTATTTATTATATCCACATTTACCCTTTACCCCACTAGATACAATATTTACACTGACTCAATCCATTCCTCATTTACTGCATCCATTTCACACAATGTCCAACAGTGTTGAATATTTCATACAAATAAATAAATAAAGACAAATAAAAGTGCCATACAAATACAATAAACGTGAACAATCCTTCTTTTCTCCACATACTCCATTTAATAGTCAATGACAGATACTGATTTAATAGTCAACTCATCTGCTTCATGTGCTACCGGTTTTATCAAACAACTTTATATAATAAACTTTTATTTAAATAATAAAAATAATAATGTATATTTATAAAACGTATTTATTACTTCATATTTCTTTACTACAGTATATTTCCTTTTATATACAGTATTTCACTTTTACATGTTTATTTTTTATGTTCTCATGTGCTACCAGTTTTATCCAACAACAAACTTTTATTTAAATAATAAAAATAATAATGTATATTTATAAAACGTATTTATTACTTCATATTTCTTTACTACAGTATATTTCCTTTTATATACAGTATTTCACTTTTACATGTTTATTTTTTATGTTCTCCATCTATTTTGCATTTTTCCTCACCTTTTTGCTTTACTTTCTTCTTTTTGCTTTACTTCTTCTTTCCTTGACCATAAACAGATAAATATTTTTTTGTTTGTTTCTTTGCTATTATACTTATATCAGCAGTTCTCACTACAGCTCTGCTATTATACGTACTAAGCATTGTGATTTTTCTAATAATGGCAAATATGTATTCATGAAATAACTCAAATTTGAAAGGGACACAAATACTTAAAGCTCTGCCTATATCCTAGTTATTCTATCATTCATTTTTTTTTGTTTTTTTTTTTGTTTCAGTATCCCAATCACTCTTAATGTCATTAAGGTTGAGGCTGAGGTCTGTGCTCGAATATGAAAACGTTGGTGCTTAACAAATATATTTAGGAATTTTTAGTCCTACACTAGCCTATGAAATAGAGTCCAGAGTTTAGTGGTCATCATACTTTAAGACTGTACCCAGGTAATGTCCTGGTTTATTATTTGGGTTAAAACAGGAACATTAACAAACTATATTGAGTCAGGACCACTGTCTGTTTGCTATGACCTTGAATGTGGCTTTGAGGATATGGATAGGATTATTGTCCATAATTCTTGAACACATTTAAATATTTCTTTGAATAACTGTGAAAATTCTTCTCTGTGTGCTATGTTAATATCAGTAAAGTAAATTCCTTCGCTGGAGTGTTGCCTCAGCAGTTATTTTCAGCGCAAGTCTGAAGTTCAGACAGAAAGGAAGAATGAAAACCCTCTCTGAAGGTGAAACTTCGTCAATCATACCTGTTCTAGTTCATTTTGTAGAAATTCTGCAAAGGACTATTTATAAAGGCTACCCATTTCCTATTCGTGACTCACTCAGTAACTGACATTACAAAAGAGAACAGAAATTCGGTATGCTCCATTATCTCTATCTGCTTGTCTTTTATCAGTTCATATCATTGAAATATCTCAAATTGCTAAAGTACTGTTGGACTGTTGAAACACTGGATACTTCATTTACCTCCAAATGATGACTGGCAGATATTTGCTGTCCTGTATGTGTACTGAGCTCTGCTATAACATAATGCCTTTTGATACAAAGTGTCTGGTTTGCAATAATGATTAGACATTTGTACTAGTTGGACCTGGACTTGATCTTGAACTTAAGCCTAGTTTTTTTTGTGAGTGATATTTTGCCACTGTCTGAAAGTGCATTGTAGCTACAAGATGTCATGCTGAAGCTTATATTTTAGGCTTCACACTGGCACATCTGGAATACTATTTAATGCCAATATGTGATGCATAAATATGCAGTTGTTCATTAATTATCTTTCATCATAAGCGTATATTCCATACACATTAAAATGTTATGACCTCAACTTAATATAAAAAAGCTACATTGAATTGTGCATAGTTACATTGAATTGTGCATAGCTACACCGAATATTAACAATGCTCAGGATGTGCTGGATCAAGTGCTATTTTATAAGCTACTTTATAATGATTGTTGAGAAAAGCCATATTATTAATTTAAGCCAATATACTGTATGAATCCTGTACATTGACACTATGCTATACTTCTATTAGATGATTGTTTCAATAATTGTCATCTTTTAATTCAATTATCTATCTATTTATTTGTTTTTTTCTTTATTTATCTACCTTATCTGTGTCTCTGTCTGGTCAAATCTTTTATGGTTCTGCCGAAATAATCCTTTGACTCCCTTCAGTTCTGTCCTCTTTCATGCATACGTTAGGTCAAGATTTTGTTGTTGTGTTGTGCGAATGTGTCTTTGCATGTGCCACTGTGTAGTCTTCATATTTGGTGTTTATTTATTTATTTATTTTTGTGGTTGCAGAGAGAAGAGGTGGTTTAGGTACCTAGGGTCAACAGTGCAAAGTAATAGAGAGTGTTTTAGAGAAGTGAGGAAAAGAGTGCAGGCAGGGTGGAGTGGGTGGAGAAGTTTTGTGTAAAGGAGTGATTTGTGATTAAAGAGTATCTGCAAGATTAAAATGGAAAATGTATAGGACTGTGGTGAGACCTGTGATGTTGTATGGTTTAGAGACAGTGGCATTGAGTAAAAGCCAGGATGTGGAGCTGAAGGTAGCAGAGCTGAAGAT
The DNA here is from genome assembly GCA_024362625.1 of Silurus asotus. Lineage (NCBI taxonomy): Eukaryota > Metazoa > Chordata > Actinopteri > Siluriformes > Siluridae > Silurus > Silurus asotus. Next base: position 284,080 of record MU551526.1, read on the forward strand.
GTTAAGGTTTTCTTTGGGAGTGACAACGATGGACAGGATTAGAAATGAATTTATTAGAGGGACAGCACATGTAGGACGTTTTAGAGACAAGGTAAGGGAGATGGTTTGACATGTGCAGAGGAGGGACATGGGGTATATTGATAGGAGAATGTGAGGATGGAGCCACCAGGAAGAGGGAAAAGGGGAAGACCAAGGTGGAGGTTTATGGATGTGGTGAGAGAAGACATGCAGGTATTTGGTTTCAAAGAGGCAGATGTAGAGGACAGAGTAGTACAGAAACGAGACCAGCTGAAAGAATATTTATTTATTTATTTGTGTTACACATTGTATCAAACAACTGCTCTTATCTAAAACATGTCAAATTTAATTCAAAAAACTTTTTTCAATCCTCTACTTGAGGTAGAATCTTAAAGAAATAATTATTTTTTTCCAGGTTAAAGGCTTGTGTGTAAATGCAGAAAACTTACCCTCTTAGATATGTAAACTTCATGCAGATGATTTTACCAATTTAAAATGGAAGCCCAGTGAGTGCCTAACCTGAATCTGAATATAAGTTACTTTTCCCATGAAAATATTAACCTAACTTTAGAACTTACTTCCTCAACTCTGAACAAATATCGACTTTAATTAAACCATGTCTGTTGAATTAGTCATATTTCAACAGCAGACAAAATTTTCATTTGGACTCTCACTGCATAACCACGTTATCCTATATCTATGTACGTGTTCTGTATGTTCTCACACACATTTCAATCCAATCTATAAAATGTATTCTTGACTGCCTTATATAGGAGAATTACATGCAAATAAGGCATCTCATTTTGAAACCAAATGAAGCAGTTAATGCTTTACAATTCATTCCATGTCTTCCTCTAGCCAGCAGTAAACATGACAGCAAGTGTTCCTCAGAATTGTTCCTCAGCCTTGCATTGTGGGAAGGTTGATAATCTCGTCGCTCAGGTTTACTCAAAGAAATGTACGTATATCTATGTGAGCTGAATATGAATACAATATGGAAATAGACTATTTTTGGGATTACAGTCAAAACATCCTAATTGCTTGCTTCTTTTATTTATTACATTCCATTACTATGAATTTTTAATCATGTCCCAAAATTCTTTTGGTAGATAAAATGCGAAAACACATTTTTGATTTAATTTTGAGAGAGATTGTTGCCAGTAACTGGCCTTCTTTTTCTCTAATGGTTTGTTTTGTTAACCTCCACTCTACTGTGTGTTTTTGGGCTGCAGGTTGGCATATGTTTGCCAACACAGACTTGTCTGATCTGTCTGTGGGTCTTATTTTGCTGGCTGGATCTCTTGTGGTTCTCTGTTCCTGCCTCATCTTAATCGTCAAGGTCCTCAACTCAGTCCTGAAGGGTCAAGTGGCACGAGTCATTCAAATGGTTATCAACACAGGTCTGAGGTTTTTCTTTCTTTATTGATGTAAGAGCATTGGTGAAAGGTTAAAGTCAATACAATAATACCAGCATTTGGTCCTTTTTCACTCATATTATATGATTTTATAAACTTCTCGTTTTAAATGTGATGAAAATGAAATGTGATTCAGTAAATGTTTCAGATTGGTCAGAAGGTGTTAATAAGATCTATAGATTTACAGTCAGATCTAAAATGAAGGCAGATCTAAGTGTAGTTCCGGCTGCAAGACATATCCGGTTTATATCATTGCACTTATTCATTTTTGGTTACATCTATACAACGTATAACAATTTTTAATTATATCATTTGTGAATTTAGCTGGAAGTATCAAGCTTTAAGACTTGGTGTATACATTCATGGTAAAATATGTCCTGTTTTCTGTCTTACTAACTTCAAAAGAAGTTGATGAAATGGCTATTTTACATTCTTACATGAGCTAAAGTATGACAGCATTGCTTAATAAATAAGTTTGTAGTGTAAGGGAAATTTTCTAGTTGGAAAATAACAGTTAACACACTACATCCCTTACTTCACCCTTATAATTCACCTCTACTTTTCACGTGAGGCTTTTGCATAACATTTATTGGTGGGGATTTGCAATCATTTAGCTTCAAGATCAGTTTAAAATCAGTCTATGTTATTTAATGAGAACAAAAGTGCAGCCGGTGTTCCAGTTCATCCCAAATGGGTTGAGGTCAGGGCTCTGTGCAGGACACTTGACCTTTCATGTCTACAAGCAAACTAAGGCATTCTGTACAATTGTCTCCAACTATGGAGAAGGTTCACATATGAGTATGTTGTCCAGGTGTCCACAGGCATTTGACATTTGGCTCCATAATGTATTATCACGCTAAATTACTATTAAAACTATTTAAAAAAAAGCAAATTATTCAGTAATAACGATAAATCATACAGTAGTCTGAACTATTATGTTCTTATTGGTACATAATAATATGTACCAATTGTATATCAGTTGTAATTATATTATATATCACTTATATATCAGTTGAAAGTTTTCCAGAAAATACATGTCAATTTATACATTTGCCAGAAAACCAATAGAAAGGTTATAAGCTTTTAAAGTGGTGGGCCATTCTTATAAATAAAAAAAGGGTTCATAGAACATTTCTAAACAAAATAAACAGGTTGAATAATAGTGATTTTTTTTATTTTTATATTTTGTTATTAAATCTCTAAAACAAATTGTGTTTCTGTTTTTATTGTACAGATTTCCCGGACCCCTTTGGCTGGCTGGCTGGATATATAGCCATGTTTGTCGGGGCAGGAATGACTTTCCTGGTGCAGAGTAGTTCTGTCTTCACCTCTGCCATGACCCCACTCATTGGTGAGCGTTCTTATGAATAAACTTTTCATAATGTTTATTTTAATATGGACATAACAAATGGTTTAGGTGATCAGTACAGGATCCTACACTAAAAATGACTGATCTAGGCCTGTTTTCTAATCAAAATGCTAAATCAATAAAACCTTTTTGGTGCATTGCTTGCTCAGTCCATTGCTTAATTAAAATAAACAAAATCACAGTACACAAAAGAGTGCTAAATTTACCTCTTTTTTCCAATGTTCTTGTCATAATGGTAATTAGAACAAACAATTATGGATATAAGTATAATAATCATGTGCAGATAATTGGTTAGGGGATAATTATTATGTAACAAAACAGCTTTAGAATCTTTTGTGTGGCCCAAGTCCAAAGATCAGAGAGCCACCAATGCATCTGCTCGAAGCTGTGAGCAAAGAGTGAATATTTAATAATAAAAGTGATGATAAAGCGCAAATTAATGAACAGATCCATCAGCAACCCTTGGTTAAACTTTAATTTACATCGAGGCTTTAGTGTTTTCCAATGAAAATGAACAAAGTCTAATTGTTAACAAGAGGATCAGCTGTGCCAAATGAGTCGAACTCAGCGACCTCACATTTCACAGCTTCATAAGAACAGAATGATTATGTGGAACCACATGACTGGCACCAGACCAGGCGTGACTACAATAAGCAATGAAAACAAATCTGTCGTTTTTGTCTTTAATGAGGTTGGAAATGAGATGAAACCAGAAGTGTGGCACAGGAAAAAAAAAATAGTTAGAGTGCATCCTATGAGTGGTAACAAGGGCTTTCCTTCAAGAGCAACAGATAATTAACAGGGTTTAAGCCTTGCATTCAGTCAGCCAGTGAAGAACATTTACAAATAGCTTTGTAGTGTTTTAACACCAGTCCTATCTTGTTAAAACCGCTTGTTGTCAGTAATTTTCTATTTGACCTGTAACCTTTGACTCATCCAGGTCTTGGAGTGATAAGTCTGGAGAGGGCATACCCTCTGACTCTGGGCTCCAACATTGGCACGACTACTACGGCTATCCTTGCCGCACTAGCGAGCCCTGGAGACAAGCTGTCTGCTGCCTGCCAGGTATGGGGTTCTAGGCACTGAAGGCTTTGAGGATTTCATTTCAGGCCAGTTAATTTAAACTTTAAAAGCCAAAAAGTGATTAAAGGAATGAAACCCGGTGATCTGGTGACAGGGCAATGGTCAGCTGAGGCTCACAGATGTGTTTGGGGAGTGAAGGCTAGCTGAAAAAGATAACATTGGTAATAAGAGAAAGAATGCACTGTGCAATGCAGCTTGCTGTATAATGGGTTGTGAAGCTACAGACCAGTCAGAGTGCCCGTCCTGATCCTTATTCCCCACTAAAATCACCTACGTTGGGTGTGCACACATCAGAATTGGACCACGGAGCAATGGACGGAGGTAAAATGCACTATTAAAATGAGAAAAGTTAGTTAGAACTGTTATTAGATTTTTTTTGTATTAACTGTTCACTTGCTACATATTGTGTCACTTCTTGATAGGCACCCTTTTAACAACATAATCCATGCTATTCAATTTGCCTGTCAGTGGTTTTAATGTTATGGATGATAGATGTATTTGTGTACTGTAGGAAGGATCTCTGAGAGGAAATGTCTGACCTATCTATAGAAATGTCAGACCTACTATTTAATATATGTGCCTGATATTTCCTTATAGCGTGAAATATTAAATTTCCATCAAAAATTTCAAGAAATCAGAAGATCATATTGAGTGTATTTGAACGGATACTAGATTTCTTGTTATATAATTTATAGCTACACTAACAGCAGTGGAATGACGAGGTTGAAATGGTAAAAAAAGGAACGGTTCCATCAGACTTGGAAATAAGTGGAGTTAAGAAAACACAATGCTGACAAAAAAGTGACCTCTGTTCAGAGAAAAAATATGCTGGAAAAATAGGTGAAAGGTACATAGTTGTTTAGTACTGTGAGACAGCAGAATGAAGGATAATGTGCATACTTATCTCTGAAGCATGTTTACTTGCATCTGAGATAGAAAAGAGTGAGAGAATATACAAAATGAGTCATCAGGTTGTTCTTTTTTGCCTTTTTCCTGCCCTCGCAAACAATGAAGTAGACATTGTACTTTTAGATGCTGAAAGCTAAAATGATGACAGCTTATCAACAATGCAGGACAAATGCTGTACTGTATCTCCCATTACTTAGTAGCCGACACACATCCGTAGAACATGCAAGCATCTGCTAGACCTCAATAAGAAGTGACATTCTTTTTTAAACAGTATAGGGTTATACTTGCATATTTGTTTGAAAAATGGAAAATGTTAGGGTTTGAGTCAGTGTTTGGACTAAAAATGTGTATCCAATCAATTAAATAAAGATATGTTACTAACCAGAGTGTTATTTTTATATTGTGTTTGTTTGCTGGCAGATTGCTTTGTGCCATTTCTTCTTCAACGTGTTCGGAATTCTTCTGTGGTATCCGCTGCCCTTCAGCCGTGTGCCCATCCGCATGGCAAGGGCGTTGGGTGAACGCACAGCTAAGTACCGGTGGTTCGCTGTGCTCTACCTCCTGCTCTGCTTCCTCCTACTCCCTGCACTTGTTTTCGGTCTGTCTCTGGCTGGCTGGCACGCCATGCTAGGTGTAGGAGCTCCGTTTGCGGGGGTTGCCACCTTCATTATTCTGGTAAACCTGCTGCAGTCACATAGCCCCACCCACCTGCCCCGATGCCTCCGGAACTGGGACTTTCTGCCTCTATGGATGCACTCACTCAAACCACTGGACAAACTTATCACCAGGACTACAGCTCTTTGCTGCAAGTCCACCCAGTCCAGTGCTGCCAGTCTTGACCCAGAAGCCTTCACTATTCCTGATAGCACTAACATCAGTGTGGAATCAGTGGCATCTCAGAAAATATCTCAACTAGCGTACACCAACCCTGTGCTTTCGTTTCAGGACGAATCGCCTTCACAGCCTCGAGTCTTCAAGCTTAAGGGGCTGGAAAGGTGTAACAGCACACCACTTTAGAAAGATTAACCCAATAAAACCCCACAGCCAGTTTGTTTATCTCAGGTTTAGAATTGATAGAACTCAGTTATTCTGAAACAGACAATTGTTTGCTTTTGTGTGATAAAGCATCTTTTTTATACACAGTTTTAACAAATTACAGCATTGCAGAAGATTATTTTTTTGGCGAAGCATCTAAACATTGTTAATTGTTCTCTATGAATGACGTGTGATTATGGGATACTGATTCCACTGTCCTAAATTCAAACCCCCGCACTGATACCACTTTGAATGAAAGTATTAAATTAAAGGTAGGTAACTGTTTAGTGTTGAACTGATTAGGAATCTGATATCCCAGTCAGAGTATATCAGATACATTGATGTTTACTTGCACCTATAGGCTAGAAGCAGTTTTTTAAAACTAGATAAATATACTTGTATTTCGTGCTCTAGCTGCTTTTATATGAGTATATTTAGCTTCATAAATTCTATTAGAATTGTGCTGTTTTATAGATAATAGCGAGTGAGAGAAATTGTTAATCAAAAAGATAAACCTGTAGAAGAAAAGAAGCCAAGTCTGGGTCATTACGTGCCCCGTGTTTAAAACACACATGATTGAAGGCCCCTGATAATAGTCTCATGCAATAGACAGACCAATTTTGGGTTCCCACACGAGGTGAAGCTATTAAACACCAACAATGACACTGCAACACAACAGGCGCTGAAAGATATCAATGCTAGTGCTTTCCTTTGTTAGCGCTTTCCATTGTTCGAGAGTTAGGAGAAAAAAAGTCTGAGTACTTGCTAATAAGAGATTTCCAATATTGTTTATATTTGGAAATATTTTCTCATGCTTTTCCATGCACCTTGCACCGGGATAGTGTATGAGCTTCATTATTAAAGTCTGAACTTTAAATTGTTTTGTATGGCATTTCTATGACATTTGTAATGTAGACCATTCGACAATCACTATGAAAATGTCAAAATGTTATCAGCACTACTTTAAAAAGGGTACATTTTGTAAATATGCCTTTACTTTCTTTTATTTTGATTTTACCCTCATTTATCCTGACATGAAGCAGGATTGATTTTATGCGTTCTATCAAGAATACATTTTTTTTTTTACACTTGAATTGACTTGTCATCGATCACTTTGTCCTGTACCAGCTAGTGATTATTTAACATTCACTTATTCGAAAGCAAACATAATAATAATAATTAAGAATAAGAATAATAAGAATAATTTTCATAATCAACTGGAATTACAATAGAAAAATATCTACATTATATATTATTTATATATTACTTTTATTTCTTACCATGTACTGTAATCATTGTTGCTTTAAAACTGGTGCTTTCAGATAATCTAATCTGAAAAACCTGTAAATATTTGTCAAATTATTAATAAGTAGGTCTTACTAAAGCAGTGTTTAAACTGTTTATTGTTCAGCTGCAACATTAATTAATACCGAGGTACTGTAAATGAATAATCCAGCCTGTTACAATGAGTTGATTTTGGCAAAAAGTGACAAATTCTGTGATTTATTTAGCAAGAAAATAAAAAGACATTATGTACAGGTCATTTACCAAAGGTTTTTTTTTCTCATTTAAAACCAAAGGTTATTGTGAGTTTAGTGAGGCATGTAATAATATTGGTGGAATTACACAACACTTTATGCAAGCTGATAAATTAGGTGAATAAAAGAACTATTAATAATGATATATATTTTATTTATATTTTATTTTATTTACAATTTTTACAATAATTCATTGTGTAATTCAAAGAGATTGCGAACGTCAACGATGAAAAATTAAATCAAACAGTAATCAAAATATACTGTATACATTCAGTGACTATGAGATTGGTTTAAATGTCAGTTGGGGGATAAAAAAAATAAAGGATTGAGACTAAAATAATCAAATAAATAAAAAACAATTACCAGAATTAAACAACAAAAAAAATCATACAGATTGTGTCAAGTCATTCATATTGTTTCGCCATTTCCTTTTTCTTTTTATTATAATGCTGTTGCCCACCTAATGCAATTTATCTCTTATTGTTTATAATAATGAGACCTACCAATTAGTCCTGAGTTGTCAGCTGCATTCTTCTACTTCCTAATCAATCAATCAATCAAACAATCAATCAAACAACCAATCACTTAATCTAACAATGAATAAATCACTTAATCTAACAATGAATCAGGAGTAATTATTTCAAACAATCAGGATGTTTTTATTTAATCAATCAACTAACCAACCAACCAACCAACCAACCAACCAATCAATCAATCAATCAATCAATTATTCAGTCAGTCAATCAATCCGGTATTCAGTCAACCTGTCAACCAAGCAGTTGCATAGTAATATTAAGGAGAGAAGTTGTTTCCCAGATGGTCCACAAAATGAGACAGCATTAAATAAATGAGTATGGAACAAAGTGAGGATGTGACATGCACATAGAGAGACTGTAACAGTATCCATAACAGTATCAGTAACTGGTTATTTAAATGTATATAAAAAAATTAATTAGAGAGTAGTTGTTGTGGAGATCAGCTCTTTAATTTATTAATCTTTTGTTAGCAGTTATTCTGATCAGATTCGAGACTATGGCAGATCTATATATATCCTGAATAAGACTCTAGACTATCACATGGCACCATAGACACAAAGACACACACATGCACCTAATCAAGTTTAACAAATCCAAACAACTACCTGTTTATGAGAGGAAACTGGGGATTTGGAGAACCCACACAAACGTGCACATAACAGTACATAGAAAATGATCTATATGGATAGGATAAGAATAGAAATCTTAAAGTGTCAGCTGGCAGTGCTTTTCTTCTAGCTTCTAGAGATCTGTCAACCTTCATAATTTTGACATATTTGCATTTAAGAGACAGGATCCTTGTTGCTCAGACAGTCTTGTCATAATGGAGCCAAAATACCGGGATCGATCACATTCTCGACTTCACTTCTAATTACTCTTTCTGTTAATGAAACTCTCTACTCGCTCCACATACAGCTGACACACATTGGCCACTGACAGAGGAGATCCCTATGGGTTCCAGCAGGAGCTCATTAATAGAGCTTTGAAGTTAATGAAAGAGTGCAAGTCTTCAGAAAGCATCATCAATGCTGACAGCAACCCGCTGCTTACTACAACACAATCAGCCTCAATCTGCCTGCAGGTCCACCTGTTTAACACAGATGATGCTTTAGCTCCACTCTTATATCAGCTATTCGGAAATCAGCGTTCACTGCAATTCATTTCAGTCGAATCGGTTTAAACCTCAATGGCTTTAATTTATAACGCTAGCAAGAAATGACATTTGGCAACATAATTCTATTTCTCCTAGTTGAACATTTCGATTAGAAAAATTTTCACTAACTGACAAATACTATAAAGTGATCCTAGAATGAATAAGTAGATTGGGGAAAAAAGGATGTCAACATAATTATGCAGTAATTATTCACAGCACACAAAGCAAGTATAAAAAATGCTTTCACATGGCTTAGACTCAGATCTTTTTCAAATACAACATTCGTGTACATTTGTTACAATTTGTGAGCGTAGTAGGAAAATCGTTCCTCAACAATAAATTAAATTGAGATGTTTAAACAGACTTTTGATATTGTTCTGTTCACAGCAACATCATCCTCTTATTATAATCTGATAATGTCCATGGTCTAAATACCACATTTAGAGAAATAATTAATAGAAATAAAAGAAATAAAAGTACTTTTCATAGTCCAATGTACTTTTAATAATAACAAGACTGGGAACAACATTTTGACGCATTGCCAATTAGTCCTTTCAGTACATTGTTTTTTTTTATTTCTGTGAATGTCTGGAATACAAAAGTCAGCAAGACGTGTGCAGTGTGTATAAACATAATAAAAAATTGAGCTTTTCATTATCTACATTCGGATCGCCAATACAAAAACATTGGGAGTTTTTCGCCTCCACAAGCGTTAAAACTCCTGTATTAGCTTCTCTATTTTTTCCAGCGGACTATGACATTGGCAGGAGCCTGAGGATTTTGAGCAGTAGGTAATTGTATGGTGTCACTCTTGAGTGCCTTTTTTTTATTCTCAAAGTCTGTTGTGAATCAGTGGTAGGTGGATTTGACAGGCCTGGACAAGTGAAAGCTTTCTGTGGTTGATGATTTAGGTGGACATATGGGAGGTGGACTGCACTGAAATGTGTTTGGAGATGAGACATGCTACTAAGGCGCACGTATTGTTTCTTGTTCACTACACACGCGACAGCAGTTAATCGCCGCTATGGGTGGCTAAACAGATTGGTTTGGACTGGAGGCTCTTTTTTTGGCAAATATCATCCTCAGATATAAGGCTGTGTAAGATTGCATAACTGGTAGATCTATCTATCTACACTACATGAACAAAATTATTCTTATTCCGAAATTTCTCTCCCACAAAGCTACCACAACAATGGAGGCACACAATTTCATAGGATGCCTTTTAAATAGTGATAGCATTCAATTTTCCCTTTAAATAGGAGACCCAAACCTGTTCCAGCATGCACAAAATTAGCTCTGTAAAGATATGCTTTACATGGTTTGGAGTGAAAGATCTTGCGTGGGCTGCAGTGGAGCTCTGACCTGAACCTTACTGAACACCTTTGATATGTATTGGAATGCTGACTGCACCTGAGGCCTCCTCACCCTATATCCGTACCTGACTTTACTAACACCCTGAGGCTGAATGAGCACAAATCTTCACAAGCACACTCCAAAATCTAGTGGAACATCTTCTCAGACGACATAAAAAAGCTGTCTGTCTGTTTGTCCCAGATTTTATTACTTTTGTTGTTTCTGTAAATCTGTATTGTTAACAGTGAGTACTTGTTTTGGCCATGAAATGTGTTTTGTGTAGATTTTGTTTAGATTTAACCATAGCTCAATCTATTTTTATCATACATCACAGGAACTGTGCAGAACGAGGCACAGCGGGTTAACATTGCTGCCTCAGGGTCCGGGGTTCAATTCTGACAAAGTTTCTGTCTAAATTACATTTTGCATGATCTCTGCATTTGTAAGGGTTTCCTGGTTTTCTTCCACTTTTAGAAAATGCATTTTGCAGTCAGATTACTCTAAACTGCTATTTAAAATATATGAGTGTGTGAATGCGTCCTGCAGTGGACTGGCGTCCTGTCAGGGAAGTTGTCGCACCTTGTGCTAAGTGCTCCTAAGATTCTGAATTCACCATGATTTCCAGAAGAAAGCGATAAATATACTTAATATAAATTATTTAATGAATCAGAGAAACGGGTGATACAAAGTATCCATTATTTTAAAGACAAAGGCATTATATAAGAGCATGACTGTCTTTGCGTATGTGTGTACAACAATATTCATCTATGAAAAACCTCTAACTCAGTTTATGAAATTGCATCTCTAACTGGATGCTGTCTTCATATTTGCTTTTTCCCATGATGAAACTGCCCCCGAAAAGCAAGAATTGAACAAAAATCGAATATGCTAATTAACTGGTTGCCAAATATGCTAATGTTTTACACAGCTTATTTCCATAAAATTTCCACAAAATTTTATTTCCATAAAATAAAAAAAAAATAAAATAAAAAAAAACAATTGAGTGCCAAGGTTTACACATTAACACAAGCAACATGGGTTAGCAGGAGTGACTGCACCAGGGAAAGCGGAGCAAAAACATCTACTAAAACACACACTTCAGACATAACTACAGAAGGCACAATGGCTGTAACTATGTTGAGCAGAATGGCTGCTCTAAAAGCTGAGCCAAAAAATAGTTTGTCCTTCTCTAATGAAACCTTAAGGGGGCGTCCTTTACATCTTTACTTGTTGACATGATTCAGGATTCAGCCCAGAATACTAAGTACACAATGCAATGACCCTGAAGATGTGTTCAGGTGCCTAAACACATTGCAGGTAAGAGTGTTTATTTAACAAAACCTCATTTCTCAACACTACAATTCTTCACATAATCTTGCAAAAATGAAACACTGGGTTTAAATACTGATTCTTCTGAAAATTAAATAGGACTCATTTCTTCTGTGTAACAAACAGGTCTTTTGGTATGTTGTTCCTGGAGATATGATAACATTGAGTGCACTAATATAAAACTTGTTATGGAATTAATTACCCAACAATTTCTGACCAATTAGGTTTGAGTATTCTCAAGTCCATTTTTAAGAATTACATAAAAAAATATTTATTTTATTTTATTACATTTTTTGGTGTATTTTAGTGGTTGGAACTTTTGTTTAAATCTCACCACCTCTCTGAGCACATTAGGGAGGTTCCCTGGTGGTCTAGCGGTTAGAATGCGGTGTTCTCACCGCCATGGCCTGGGTTCGATCCCCGGTTAGGGATCCCCAGCCATTAGGGTTGCACAAGCCAGTGCACTTTTAGTGCTGGTCCCAAGCCTGGATAAATAAGTAGGGTTGCGTTAAGAAGGGCATTCAGCGGAAAAACGTGCCAAATCGAACATGCGGATCATGAATACGGATGATCCGCTGTGGCAACCCCTAATGTGAGGAGCCTTAGGGGTTTACTGAGACTGTGACTGTGTTCTTGGGTCTCATCCCCTGATTGGCATCTTCAAGTTGCCTGTTGTGTGTGCAGTCATGCTCTACAATGTGTTGGCACCCAGGGTGTCCCCCAGCCTTTGCCCTGAGTTCCCTAGTGTAGCTTTCCTGTGACTGTGTGTTGGATAAGCGCTTCGAATAATGGATAGATGAATGTTAAAGCCTCCTGTGCATTATATTGTCTATAGAACATTTTCTTTTCATGGATACTAAGATTTTGGGTTCTTATTCAGTAAAAAAAAAAAAAACTTAGATTTGTTGTTAGTTTTGCTGTTTTCTAAAATGTAGGCAGTTCAATATCTTACTATTCACAAAATATTGCTAATAGGTTGATCAGGAGATTACTGATACAGCTTTAGCACAGTGTGCGTTTTTGATTTTATGTTTTCCCCAGCGGGAAATGATTTGTAATAAGAGTAAACTCAATTCGAATTAGTTACGAGTTCCGCTCTGGCAAAACTCACCCTATTCTCTGTCAGTGTTAAACATGTGACAGTTGTAGAAGATGTGTGTTTAACTAGCAGCCTGAAAAGCTCAGAGGCTGTCAAGAGTTTTGCCCCTTAAACCAGCTCCAAGCATTATCGTGCAAATTATAGCATAGATGCAATCAGAAACAGAACTGTGCAGTGTTTTTAATTTGTAGATTTTTTTAGGAAACTAAAATAAAAAAAAAAAACAGAAGTGACAAGTAGACTGAACAATGGAACAAATATGAATGCACAGATTTGCAACATTTTCAAAAAAGTTAAAAGATCCATATTAAGCAATGTCACAAGGATTCCTGAAGCATGAGTCTGTGATTTCAGAAAAATGTTGTGGACAATCTTTATCCTGTTTCGCAAGATTTATTTTTTTTTTTCATATAATAATACTGAATGCTTTTCTTCCCTTGCAGATGTAAGTTATCTTCACATGAAAAATAATCTCAGTGGGCACTTTAAGTTGTCATGGAAAACTAAAGCAGCCGGGGTCAGGTTGTGGTCTTATTTGTTTTTTGGCAATGTATTTTCCTCTCCTGCCACAGAAACACACATGGTGTACATGCAAAATTCCTTAGTTCCAGATGTTGTCACACCAGCCCAGACTAGCGAGAATGCATTTTTCAAAGCTTAATCAAAAGTTGTTTAAAAAAACAGCATGGCACACAAACAGTTTCGACGTATCAATAAATACTGACTTTTGCTCATATATTTAATACAAACTTAAATTCTTAATACATTTAAAATCGATAGTAAAGTAATTTTACGAAACACATGTAAGATTCTACTTTAGTGAACTGCAATAAAACTAATACATATTGGCCTATGAATGAATATTGTCAATTATGGGCAATTCTTTAACGAAGCAACACTGTTACTAAGTTCTAATCATTCATACATATTAATTATGCAGTTTAATGTGGTCATGGTTGTGGTGAATCTGGAATATATCCCAGAAATAACAGTCTGTTGGATCTTGTCCGTTTCCTCCAGTCCATCTCACAAGACCTCCCTCATGTTGTGTCTTCTGTCATTATTGACTCTATGCATGTGGTCATGTGCAGTCTTCGCTATTACCTCCTGAAACAACCCTGTGAAACATCACTTTAACTTTTCTTTTTTCAAATCCTTGCTAAACAATTTACTGTCTTTTCATCTCAGCCTGTTAAATAAAATAAAGAAATCTGTGAACTTACAGTGACAATTTATAATGTGATGTACACATTACATGCCATTCTGCCACACAGTATGGAAAAAAGTTTAAGGACACCATGCGTGTTTTAAAAATGTATTCCAAATTTGCTGTTATAATAAATTGCACTCTTTGGGAAAGATGTTTTACTAGATTTTGGAGTGTGTTTGTGAAGATTTGTGCTCATTCAGCGACAAGAGTATTAATAGTCAGAAACTGATGTACTGTATAGTGCAAAAGTCTGGGGTGCAGTCAGTGTTCCAATTCAGCCCAAAGGTGTTCAGTGTGGTTGATGTCAAATCTCTACAGCAGGGCACTCCAAAATCAACTCCAGCATATCTTAATTTCCAGGTTTGGGTCTCCTAGACTTAAAATGTAATGCTACTGCATCCAAAGATATTATATATATATATATATATATATATATATATATATGTGTGTGTGTGTGTGTATAGTTCAGTTTATAGTTTATTAATGATTATCAGGCTGCGTGATTGTGTCTTACCACGTGCACCGTTCTACTGAAATAAACATACTGTTTATGCTATTGTGTAAGATTAGCACAGAGGCTTTGCACCTGCATTCGGCATGATTACAGCCTCTACTCAAGTGCACATTCAGACACACAGATACACATGCCATTTAGACTGAGAGTGCAGTGCTGCGTAAGCTGCCAAGTAGCAGAAAAGTAGGGTACAGCTTATGTAACAGAGAGAGAGAGAGAGAGAGAGAGAGAGAGAGAGAGAGAGAGAGAGAGAGAGGTAGATTATGTCTAATTGACGCAGCACTTTCTCAGTCATGCGGGAAGCACACATTGGCCAATATCATACACACACTTTGCAACTTTCTGTATTCAGCCCTTGTGCACTTCCATCTGCAATTAGCTTCTCACAGAAAAGGCATAAACATTGAATGTTAATTAGGCAGCTAATGGTCCAGGTTTGTGTGTGTGTGTGTGTGTGTGTGTGTGTGTGTGTGTGTGTGTGTGTGTGTGTGTGTGTGTGTGTGTGTGTGTGTGGGGGGGGGG
>MU551526.1:299173-321243 GCA_024362625.1 Silurus asotus
GGCTGAGTGGGGTGGTTGTGTATCTTTAGCTCCAGCAGCAATTTTGATTATGCTCATTATTTCTGCTCTTCACCTGCAACAATGGCTGTGTTTACAGGCATTTTTGAGTCACTCCAGATGAATTCATTTTGATAGTAATTTGCAAATGAACTACCTATTAAAAATGTGTTTACTTGTCCAGCAAAAAGTATAACTGAGACCTTTCAGTTAAAACCAGGAGCAGAGAATTATGAGCTAAAATGCCAAGTTCGGAAAAAGAAACAGTTCAGGGATAAGTATGACTTACTCTACTTTCACACTAACGAATGATGATGTGATGTTCAGAGAATATAAAGAAGCCACACCTCTGTTAAAATATTTTTATGTAAATAAATTAACCAAAGATAAAATCATAAATGCCAGAGCCCTTTTCCATCCTTAATCTGAAGTCTCAACATCTCAAGAAAAAAAAAAATGCATCCAACCACATTCAATCTCCAGTTGAAATGTAATTATGTTGTCTTCACTTTATATTTATTTTTATTCTACACTTTATATTTATTTATATTCTACACAATTATATTTTCTTCACATATTTTTGTTTTCTTCTGGCTTCTAAAACCTTGTCCCCCACCCAAAAAAAACAGTATAAAAAGAATGTATAGTATATTGTTAAAAGGTATCGGTCTGGAGAGTTGTATAAAAGAATGTCAGTAACCATCAAATGTCCAAAGCCACCATCACCAAAGAAAGAAAAAATGGATGATATTTTTCCACATTGATATCACTAAGAACAGCAACTCTAAAAAAAGAACAAGACAAAAACTTACCAGGGACCATTGAGGATGCCAAGATTCCTACGGCAACATTAAGGAGCTGCAGGAATATCTGACAAGTACAGATTACACTCTGCATGTGACAACAATCTCACTTATCCTTTACATGTCTGGGTTATGGGCTAGGGTGGCCAGCCTAAAGCTTTTTCTCATAAAATCATCCAAGATTAACTATATCCCCCCTAACTATTTGGCAAAGAGTGTTCTAGTCTGATAAGAACAGTGTAAGAGGGTATAATAATTCTATAATCCCACATTCTGCCAAAAAGCAAATCACCAAATGTATACCATACCCATGATAAAGCATGGTGGTGGCAGTATCATGATTTAGGGCTGCTTTTCTTCTGCCAGATCTGGCGTTTGAATAGCTCAAATATAAAAGATTTGGTAGCTCAGTAGATAATTAGACTTCTGATCGTAAGGAGTTCAAATTCTAAGAACACTTAGCTGCCACTGCTAGGCCCTTGAGCAAGACTCTTACCCTCAACTGCTCAGTTGTATAAGTGAAAAAGGGTACGTTGATATTAATTAGTGAGTTTAATAAGTACTCTAAACACTTTTTTGTGTTTAGGAGTCTCGTAATACCTTTTAGCACAACAATGGCCCAAAGCATACATTTATATTGAGCTAATATTAGCTTAGCTTTCAATATTTGACAGTCCTAAGGCGTTTCTCACTTATTTGTCTGTTTGCTTGAGCACGAACCATGTTTTTGCTTGCATATAAAGCGCATGAACAAATTAACACAATTAAACAAACCATGAAGCAAACATATTTGCTGAGCAATGTGTGGGAACAGGCAAGGCTAAAAACATATTTAAAACTAATTAAACAAAAATGCTATTCCTTAGATATCAGCAAGAATCTGAATTTAAATAAACAATTACTTTTTTTATTATGATGTATTTCCTTATTCTAAATCATATTGAATAGCATTCACAACTTTTTAAAGCTACTGTTCTTTATTGCTAATGCTTCTGCACTGAATTTAAAGAATGAAAGATTTTTCTAAAATAAGCAGAGAACAAAATGTCAGACACTATAAAACTCCTAAATGAGACGAAACCAAAAAGTTATCTGGAGTTCCAGCTGGTGTTCGTGACGGCTGGTCATCATGGAGTGGATCCAAACACTCCTGAAACTCCTCATTTCCATTTTCCTAAATGTGCAGTGGCTTTGGATCCTCTGTTGCAAATGAGGCGACCCTCAAAAATCGGTCCTTGGCACGCTCTTTGTTTTGGTTTCCCCTGAGAAACTGAAATAGAAATAAGTGGGTGCTGTTTCACTGTCCACCTGGGTACCAGCTTTATCAGATGTAGATAAAGTGCAGAGTTGAAGTAATCGTTTCCATTCCTCAGCTTTCCCAAGTCTGTCAAGTGTTAGAGTCACAATCTTGTTAGATGACATTGATACAAGTAGACAAGATGTTACCGGGTGGTATATGGACTTGTAAAGCTGACCTTTCAAAAGCTAAAAATGTAACTGTATGAAGATTGACTTTGATTAAACAAATACGGGTACAAATATTAAACTTTATTTTTATTAAAAATCCTCCTTTATCATGAGTAACAGCTTTGCACAAGCTTAGCATCTGGACAGTTTTTTCTCCAAACATTCATAAAGAAATACTTCTATGACTCTTGTAAAACTTGCCAGAGGGGTTTTTTATTAATTGAAGATTTCTTATTGACCTTTTAATCCAGTTCATCCCAAAGTAGTTTAATAGGATTTAGGTGCAGTAACTGGGCAGGCCACACTGTTATACAGAAGATAACACTCCAGCTGACTGTTTGATCTCTAAACAATACTTACAGAGTCTTACAGTCTTATTGTGGTTATTGTGTTAAGCTGGTTCCAATTAACTGCAGTCGAGACAGAATTAATCGACTCCCTGGTTGATTTTGGGTGTGAGGCAGCCTGCTAACATATCCTGTCCTTTCCTGTTCTCCATCTTACATAAGTTCTTTTGTTCTCCATCTTACATAAGTCTTTTTGTAAAAATTGTCAAATACGAACTCATCTTTTCTTTTTTTTTTTCCAGTCATTCACTGTTTAATTCAAAAGAAACATGCATGTGTCTCAAAAACTATAAAAGACTAGGTGTTTCTAAACAGAATGTGTATGGTTTGATGAAGAACACAAACTTGTTTCTGAATGATCAGACCAGACATGGTTCAATAGATTTTAATTTTTATGTGTTTTACTAGTAGGATAGATGTGACATGTATATAAACTGAGATAAACAATATTACTTAACCCAACTTGAACTGAACTAAAATACACAAAAATGGTTGATACCCTAATAAATCATGTATTAAGTTCAGAGGCTAGTAATACAAATATGAAGCAAATACTGTATATGCTGGTAGCATGGCAGTAGTGGTTTATAAAATATTGTAAGATCTAACCAGTATATAAATTAACACAAAAATAAAATAATCCACTACTTTTTATACCT
Organism: Silurus asotus; assembly: GCA_024362625.1. Taxonomy (NCBI): domain Eukaryota; kingdom Metazoa; phylum Chordata; class Actinopteri; order Siluriformes; family Siluridae; genus Silurus; species Silurus asotus. The sequence goes on from MU551526.1 coordinate 302,447, forward strand.
TCAAACATCAGTAACAGTTTTAACTTGTCAGTGCTGGCAATTGACCACGGTATGAGCAGAGTAATTCATGGCTAGCTAAAATTTCATTAATACATGTTGGCAAAAAACATCTCTTAACTCATTAGTTAATCAAAACATCATATTCAGGTGACAAAATTAACCATCATGCTGGAAAGCAGCTACGTCTCTCATATCAGCTCAAAATAAAGATACATTTTAGCAGACGTTCCACTCAGTATAATGACTTACTACAGCTGTCTCTGATATGATGCATGAAGCTACAGTCTGGGCTAGAAAGTAAGCTGAGCATCACACCGTTGCAACATTCTGGCCAGTTTTTCTAACATCTATTAGCGGTTACTGTTGTGCTTAGTCCTTATCTTGACACCTTTGTAATCTTTATATAATTTTATATCGATACCAAAAATAAAACCGTATATTGATGTCTTCTTTGCCAAGTAATTTGTCCTGTATTTTAATGTCAATCTCAATGTATTCCAAAGTCATAGACAGTCTACAGTGCCTACCCTTTCTCCGGATACCCACACACACCTCAGACCACAGATGTTCTACTTCTCCTTTTTAGTCTTTAGGCACAATGAATAGGCTTTATAGATAGATAGTCAGCTAACAAGCTTAACATCCCTGAGCTACACTGAAAGACATAGCAGCATGACTGGTTCATAGAGCTCGGGTCTAATTCGGGAGGACGATGGCTTCCACGAGTTTTTATTTTCATAAAATGTCAGAGCCTAAAGAAATGTTCAGCAAAACTTGTTTTTTTTTTTCCCCTGTCCCTGACTCTGCAGAAGCTCTTGTGCTCTGGGAATCTTGGCATGATCATTATTCCTCACAGACTCACTGCCCGCCTGCAAGTGCTTCCCTTATTTGGAGAATCTCATTACTCATAGAAAGCTGCCTGCATTGTGACAGCAGGCCGGGACATTTGTTTTTATTGCTACCTGGGTCGGAATTTGGATTCATGGGGGTTTAGTAGTTAAGGCTATTGGTTTTAAATGTATACATTTAAAAATATATATCAAATTGGCAATGTCTCAAAGAGGTATAAGAGACCCAAGCATGGAATTGTTAAGTTGTATTGTATTGATTATGCTGTTAATGTTTCTATATATTTGTGTGTGTGTGTGTGTGTGTGTGTGTGTGTGTGTGTGTGTGTGTGTGTGTGTGTTGTTCATTTTTTAAAACTAGTGCACTTTTATTGAGATAATTATTCCGAAGTAAATATACATAACTCTCTTCATGTCATGTAAATTACAACCTGTGCTGTCTTTCCACATTAACATTGACTGACTTGTCAGATAGTTAAGCCTTTACATATGTTCTTTTTCAAAACATTCCACCAACTGCCCAGAAACAAGTGCAATGTTGTTGTAGGAAGAACAGAGTGAGAGAAAGAACGAGTGCTATGAATATAATAAATGCTAGTCACAGGTAAAAATGATGCAATTGCATGGCAAAAGAGAGCATGTCACTGATGCCCGCTAACTGATTTCAGATTCTAATCACTTAAAATCGTATTTAAATGCAGTGGAATGTTAAGAATATTTACTTGCCTACTGATAGAAACAGAAAATTGGCAATGGCACTACACTTTATATCACATACAGTAAATACAGTAAAGCAGTAAACCAGAAACAAAAAACCCCTCCCGCACTCCCACTCCCACCCCCACCAGTCATTACACCAAAAGGTTTATGATAATGTGTTCGCATAAACATTATCATTACACCAAAAGGTTTATGATAATGTGTTTACATAGACATTATTTCCAATTAGAGTGTAGGATTTTACCTAGGAACCTGTACTTTATTTTAAATTTTGTCAACCAGTGAAATTTTTCCTGACAATCTTTAAAAAAAAAAAGGATGCGTGTTTTACTTGATTGCCATTGGTGTGGAATTATGGCACTTCACAATTTAAAAATAAACATCTTACCTTTCATGCAAAAGCACTCATCAGTTCAGTTACATCACATACACTGCAAAATCTGTGCCTTGCACTCCTCTCACTGCCTTTCTCTTGTACTTCTTTCACCTGCTTTTCTCTTTCCCATTTCTTATTCTCTTTGACTCTTGGTCCTTTTCCCTCTTCCAAACTCTCTTTCCCACCTACTCATTTCTTATGCAAGTGTGGATGCAACTAGTCTGAATGTTTAAAACTGTGGGGAGTAGGGGTTTTGCATCGCATAGTTTACATGAAACGTGAATAATAATAGTGCATTTCCAGTTGATACTTAGCAAACCTTTGATTGTACAATTTTTTGTTGTTTCTATAGAAAATGTACCTGCAGTGTAACTGAGAACTGTGAAAAATCTTGCTACTTTTCCTCAGAAAATGACCTTTGTCTATTGGGTAAAATTTGCAACCGGGCATGTAGTGTTTAATGTTTATTTGATTGTTTTAGTAAAAAGCAGTACATTTTATAGCATTTGGCAGATGCTCTTATCTAGAGCAACTTACAATTATCTCATTTATAGGAATTAAGCAGTTAAGCGTTACGGGCCTTGCTCAAGGGCCCAGCAGTGGCAGCTTAGTATAGGTGGGATTTAAACTCAAGACATTCTGGTATGAAGTTCTACATGTTACCCACTGAGCTACTCTTCCCTATCAGTGTGAAAATAGGTTGTTTTGCTAGCTTCTATCTAAATTTCAAATTAGTTTCTCTGTCTTTTAGATTAGAAGACGATCTAATTGTTCTCCTTACAGACAATCTACTCCTACTTTCAGAAATACAGATGAGGACTTTGTTTCCTCGCAGCCACAGCACAGCAATAAGCTGTAATCTGTATCATGTTCACGTTAATTAGCTTTGCTATACAGAATCAGCATTCACAGCACTCCTTGTCTTTTCTTTGTCATCTTTCGTGACTATTTTCCTCCTTCTAGCTCAAGTTGGTTTTGCTCTCACTATTTTGTTCATGTTTTAGTTTTGGTCATGTGTTATTTCCTTGCTGTTTCCTTAAATTGTTTCCCATTTTTTCATTCTAATTTATTTGCATCCGTTCCTATTCCTCAGATATACACTTTATTTTTCTTTGGAGTGTTTCTCTATACATACAGCGGGGAAGATAAGTATTTGACATATCAGCATTTTTATCAATAAGTGTATTTCTAAGTGGGCTATTGACACAAAATTTCCAGCAGATGTAGCCGTCAAGCCTAAAATTGAATTCATACAAAGAAATCAGAACATTTAAGTATACAAGTTGAGTCATAATAAAGAAAGTGAAATGACACGGGGAATAAGTATTGAACACATTTTATTTAATACTTTAAAAATACTTCATCGTTTTTTGGCCTTGTGTTTGGGATAATTGTCTTGCTGAAATGTCCACCCTCTTTTCATTTTCAGCTTTCTGGTAGATGGCAGATTTTATACAGAATGTCCCGGTACATTTCTCCAATCACCCTGCCTTCAATAATATGAAGTCTGCCAGTACCCCTTGCTGAAAAGCAGCCCCAAACCATGATGCTTCCACCCCCAAACCTAACTGTTGGTATGGTATTCTTGGGGTGGTGGGCAGTGCCATTTCTTCTCCAAACATGGTGTGTAGAATGTTTAAAATTTAATTTTGCTTTCATCTGAACATACTATAGTCTTCCAATAATCCACAGGCTTCTCCAATTGCTCTTTCGCAAACTTTAACCGAGCCTCGACCTGCTTTTTGTTCAGCAATGGAGTCTTGCGTGGTAACCATTTCCATCAAAAAGCTTTTCAAAAATAATATTATGAAGATCTTGAGAGAGTTCTTTGCTTTTACCTATCATGAAGTCTTTCTGGTGTGCCTCCTGGGTAATGAGAAGCCATTATAAGCCATCAATTAGGACTAAAGCAGCTGATATCAATTAGTACTGATAGGGGGCAGGGTTTCTCTCTCAATACTGACAGATTTCAGGTGATCTCCTGGCTTTCTATGCCATTTTGCACCTTGTTATATTTATGTGTTCAATACTTATTCCCTGTGTCAATTCAATTTATTTATAATGACTCAACTTAAATGTTCTGATTTCTTTGTATGAATTCAATATTCGACTTGATGGCTACATCTGGTGGAGATTTTGTGTCAATAGCCCACTTAGAAATCCCCTTACCGATAAAAACGCTGATGTGTCAAATACTTATCTTCCCCGCTGTACAGGGAGTGCAGAATTATTAGGCAAATGAGTATTTTGACCACATCATCCTCGTTATGCATGTTGTCTTACTCCAAGCTGTATAGGCTGGAATGCCTACTACCAATTAAGCATAGTAGGTGATGTGCATCTCTGTAATGAGAAGGGGTGTGGTCTAATGACATCAACACCCTATATCAGGTGTGCATAATTATTAGGCAACTTCCTTTCCTTTGGCAAAATGGGTCAAAAGAAGAACTTGACAGGCTCAGAAAAGTCAAAAATAGTGAGATATATTGCAGAGGGATGCAGCAGTCTTAAAATAGCCAAGCTTCTGAAGCGTGATCATCGAACAATCAAGCGTTTCATTCAAAATAGTCAACAGGGTCGCAAGAAGCGTGTGGAAAAACCAAGGCGCAAAATAACTGCCCGTGAACTGAGAAAAGTCAAGCGTGCAGCTGCCAAGATGCCACTTGCCACCAGTTTGGCCATATTTCAGAGCTGCAACATCACTGGAGTGCCCAAAAGCACAAGGTGTGCAATACTCAGAGACATGGCCAAGGTAAGAAAGGCAGAAAGTCGACCACCACTGAACAAGACACACAAGCTGAAACATCAAGACTGGGCCAAGAAATATCTCAAGACTGATTTTTCTAAGGTTTTATGGACTGATGAAATGAGAGTGAGTCTTGATGGGCCAGATGGATGGGCCCGTGGCTGGATTGGTAAAGGGCAGAGAGCTCCAGTCCGACTCAGACGCCAGCAAGGTGGAGGTGGAGTACTGGTTTGGGCTGGTATCATCAAAGATGAGCTTGTGGGGCCTTTTCGGGTTGAGGATGGAGTCAAGCTGAACTCCCAGTCCTACTGCCAGTTTCTGGAAGACACCTTCTTCAAGCAGTGGTACAGGAAGAAGTCTGCATCCTTCAAGAAAAACATGATTTTCATGCAGGACAATGCTTCATCACACACGTCCAAGTACTCCACAGCGTGGCTGGCAAGAAAGGGTATAAAAGAAGAAAATCTAATGATATGGCCTCCTTGTTCACCTGATCTGAACCCCATTGAGAACCTGTGGTCCATCATCAAATGTGCGATTTACAAGGAGGGAAAACAGTACACCTCTCTGAACAGTGTCTGGGAGGCTGTGGTTGCTGCTGCACGCAATGTTGATGGTGAACAGATCAAAACACTGACAGAATCCATGGATGGCAGGCTTTTGAGTGTCCTTGCAAAGAAAGGTGGCTATATTGGTCACTGATTTGTTTTTGTTTGGTTTTTGAATGTCAGAAATGTATATTTGTGAATGTTGAGATGTTATATTGGTTTCACTGGTAAAAATAAATAATTTAAATGGGTATAAATTTGTTTTTTGTTAAGTTGCCTAATAATTATGCACAGTAATAGTCACCTGCACACACAGATATCCCCCTAAAATAGCTAAAACTAAAAACTACTTCCAAAAATATTCAGCTTTGATATTAATGAGTTTTTTGTGTTCATTGAGAACATGGTTGTTGTTCAAATTAAATCCTCAAATAAAATTAATCCTCAAAAATACAACTTGCCTAATAATTCTGCACTCCCTGTATATAATAAATGATACAGTAAAACCACAGTGAACTTCCATTTTTGTAGTGCAAGCAGCACGGAGTAACACTAATTGTAGATATGAATGTACTTTATGAATGGGAACCTGAAATTGTACTATAAATGTATTCTAGTTTGACTCCAATTTAATGTCATCTGATGTGTGTTGCTTGCTACAAGCACTGACGATATTAAACTTGGTGTGCTTCCTACAAAGAAAATAAAAATTGAGTGTAAATAATATGCATATTTTACCATAAAATAGATAATATAACTGCTACTAATTTGTGTCCAGTATAAATTTGTCTTTCTCACAGCTACTGTGACAGAGTTTGTATGCTTCAGAATTCATATTAATAGTCATACTATGATATGTAACCCAGTCTAGAAGAAAAAACATAAATCTATAACATCCAAGCACTTTTCTCATGTCTGTGTCATCGCTGGTTAATTCCGTTTGAATCCTGTGTTCCTTTTATAATACCACTGAAAATCTATTCAAGAAATAGAGATTACAAAGTTCACTCCATTACTGTAGAAAGCAGATACACAGGCCATTAAGATTAGTCTATAAAAAGGGCAACATGAAGTGCTGCTGGGAGAAAAATACCCCTGATTATTTTTTAGTGAAACATCAATACTTATTAGCATACTTGAATTGAATCAGCTCAACCTTATTTATTCCCAAAGGAGTTGTTAATCGTTGGTTATACCGACTATCATTTTCAGCACAAAAGAAAAAACTGATGTGCATATATAAAATTAACATGGTAATTTAAATAACAGCAAGCATTGGTGAAGAATAAGGTTCAATAAACCTTATTAAGCCAATCACTGAGTCTTTCCTCTTACTGTTACCAATCTCACATGGTAAATAGATCTTTTCTCCAATAGTTGTATACCAAACTGTTTCTTATGACCGACAGGACAGCCAAACACACTAGAAGATCTCATACATGCCCATAATTAATTAGTGTCAGTTCATTACATTTATAAAACCTAGCCATTAGGGTTGCACAAGCCACTGCACTCTTAGTGCCATTCCCAAGCCTAGATAAACAAGGAGGGTTGCGTTAGGAAGGGCATCCAGTGTAAAACGTGGCAAATCAAATATGCGGATCACGAATCAAAATTTCATACCCGATCGGTCGAGATTACCAACAACCGCCACAGGTATTGTTAGCTAACAGGGTACCGGTGGAAATTGGGCTACTTTTGGCCGAAGGTTGAGAAGGAGAGGAGGAAGATATCTACAGAGATGGCAGGAAAAGGAGAAGTGGAGGAGAGTGGAGGTTTGGGTTGGTACTTTAAATGTATGTACTATGACTGGTAAAGAAAAAGATTTAGCTGATAAGATGGAGAGAAGAAAGGTAAATACGTTTTGTGTTCAGGAGACCAAGTGGAAAGGGAGTAATATTCGAGGTGGGTTTAAACTGTTTTATCATGGTGTGGATGGAAAGAGAAATGGTGTAGGGGTGAAGAGTACAGTAAGAGTGTAGTGGAAGTGAAGAGAGTTTCTGATAGGGTGATAAACGTGAAGCTGGATGTTGAAGGGGCGATGTTAAATGTCATCAGTGCTTATGCTCCACAAGTGGGCTGTGAGATGGGGAGAAGGAAAAATTCTGTAGTGAGTTAGATCAAGTGGTAGATGGTGTACCTATGAATGAACGATTAGTGATTGGGGCAGACTTTAATGGCATGTTGGTGAAGGGAACAGAAGTGACGAAGAGATGATGGGTGGGTATGGCCTTAAGGAGTGGAATGTGGAAGGGCAGATAATGGTAGATTTTGCTGAAAGGATGGAAATGGCAGTGGTGAATACTGATTTTCAGAAGAAGAGGGAGCATAGGGTGACGTATAAGTGTGGCGGAAGGTGCACACAGGTGGACTATGTTCTATGTAGGATATGCAAGCTAAAAAAAATTGGAGACTGTAAGGTGTTGGCAGGGGACAGTGTAGCCAGACAGCATAGGATGGTGGTCTTTAGAATGTTTTTGTAGGTGAAAAAAAGGAGGAGAGCAAGGACTGAAAGAAGAATAAGATGGTGGAAACTGAATGAGGAAGACTATAGTATGAGAGAGAGAGAAGGTTGGATGATGTGGAAATGGTTTAGCAGGAAGTGGATAGGATTAGTGAAGGAGCAAGTGAGAGCAGCGATTAAGAGGATAAAGAGTGGAAAGTCGATTGGACCAGATGACATACCAGTAGAAGCATGAAGATGCTTAGGAGAGATGGCAGTAAAGTTTTTATCCGGGTTGATGTGGAAGGTGAGGAATGTAGAATAAGAATAAGGGGGATTTGCAGACCTGCACTAACTACAGGGGAATTGAGATCAGTCACACTTCTGTGAAGTTATGGGAAAGAGTAGTGGAAGCCAGGTTGAGGAAAGAGGGTTTCATGCTTTAAGAATGTTGATGGAGAAGTATAGAAAAGGTCAGAGGGAGTTGCATTGTGTTTGTGGATTTAGAGAAAGTGTAGGACAGGGTGCCGAGATAGGAGTTGTGGTATTGTTTGAGGAAGTCAGGTGTGTCAGAGAAGTATGTGATGGTGGTGCAGGGCATGTATAAGGACAGTGTGACAGCAGTAAAGTGTGCAGGAGGAATGACAGACAGAATGACAGAAGTTGGAGGTTGGACTGCATCAAGGTTCGGCACTGAAATCTTTCCTGTTTGCAGTGGTGATGGACAGGTTGACGAATGAGGTCAGACAGGAGTCCCCCTGGATTATGATGTTTGTGGATGATACTGTTATTTGTGGTGAGAGTAGGGAGCAGGTGGATAAAAGCCTGGAGAGGTGGAGGTATGCGCTGGAGAGAAGGGGAATGAAAGTCAGTAGGAGTAAGACAGAGTACATGTGTGTGAATGAGAGGGAGGGCAGTGGAGTGGTGTAGTGGCAGGGAGAAGAGGTGGAGAAGGTGGAGGAGTTTAGGTACCTGGGGTCAACAGTGCAAAGTAATGGAGAGTGTGTTAGAGAAGTGAAGAAAAGAGTGCAGGCAGGGTGGAAGGGTGGAGAAGAATGGAAGGAGTGATTTGAGATAGAAGGGTGAAAGGAAAAGTTTAAAGGCCTGTGGTGAGACCTGCAATGTTGTATGGTTCAGTGGCATTGAGTAAAAAACCGGCGGTGGAGCTGGAGGTAGCAGAGCTCAAGATGTTGAGGTTTTCGTTAGGAGTGACGAGGATGGACGAGATTAGAAATGAGTTTATTAGAGGGACAGTGCATGTAGGACTTTTTGGAGACAAGGTAAGGGAGGCGAGATTAAAATGGTTTGGACATCTGCAGAGGAGAGACATAGTGTATATCGGTATGAGAATACTGAGGATGGAGCCACCAGGAAGGAGGAAAAGAGGAATGCCAAGAAGAAGGCTTATGGATGTGGTAAGGGAAGACATGCAAGTAGTTGGTTTGAAAGCGACAGATGAAGAGGACCGGGGGGTAATGGAGATGGATGATCCGCTGTGGCGACCCCTAATGGGAGAAGCCAAAAGAAGAAGAAGAAGAGTTCAATACATTTATATGTAAAGGTGCATTACAAGCTTCACAATGCTCTGGGTTGTTTTATAAGGAGCATCTGCATAAACTCTGTGTTTTATGGCTGCAAACAGATCGTAATTTTTTTTTTTTTCAAAAATACATGTAGCTGTACTGTGTGCAGAACAATCTTAATTCTTTTGTAAATATTAGATATATTATGCTAAATCATCTGTAGTCTGTTGACTTCATAATGTCTTCACATACTGTTATTTGCTTGAACAGGTGCCATCAGACTATCAGAATTCCTATGGTTGGAATCGGATAATAAATTAATGCTACAGTGCCCTGCATAAGTATTTATGCCCCTTAACATTTTCTGGTTTTATAAACTGGAACTAAAATAGTCACAGTGTGCTGCAAGAGCTTAGAATAATGGAGAGGAAAGGAATGGATATAGCTTGGAAATTATTTATAAATTAAAAAAATTAAAGCATAAAATTTTTTTGCATAAGTATTCATTCTCTGTTTCTGTGAAACCTGTACAATTGTTCTGGTGCAACCAGTTGCTATTAGAAGTCACATTAATGTGCATTAAAGTGTCTCCTGAGAGCATACTTAACCAACAAACAGCACCAAGGATAAATAAGGCGGCTGAGTATATAAAAATTCCCACATTTTTAAGCACTATTAAGGCCATTGTTTAAAAAAAAAAAAAAAAAATTGTGTGACAACTTGGACGCCACCTAAAGGCCAAGCCAAGAATATCTTCGTGCAGAGTTATCTAACTGCTCGAAGGACATCCACAGCCCTGTTACTCACAAAGCTAGGCATTATTAGAGATACAGAAATTTTGGAGAGACAGAAAACAAGTGGATTTCTTTCTTGCCATATTCTTGCCATAAAGTGTTTTGCAAAAACCCAACAATGCTTATACTGAAAATATCATCCCAACTGAAAAGCATGGTGGCGCTAACAAATTGATGTGTAGGAAAATTACATATTAGGGGCAAGACTACGATTTTTTTTAAATACAGGGCAATCCCATAATCAGTCTGCAAATGGCAACTCCCAAAAAAACAATCCTAAGCATTCTTTCAAAGCCACACTGTGAAAGTTTGAAAGCCCAGCACCTGGATGTGAATTTAAATTTTCCAGTCAAAGCACAGCCTTGAATTGTACACTCCAAGGAAAGAGATGAATTACAGATTTTAATTGTCAGGTCATTATTAGACTCAAACTTTATTTCCCTTCGGACATGGCCTTCAAACATGGCTGCCCTGGACTCCAACTCCCAACACACACTTGTACATTCACGATCACTCTCATACTGATCAGTCACAGCTGCTTCCGATTACACACTCATCACTGCCATTGTTTAAAAGGAGTCTCATTTATTCCACTCACTGCAAAGTAATATGTACTTTTGACCTTGTTCTCTGCAATTTACCAAGCCTTTGTTCTGTTTTATTTACCTTGTTCATGATCTTGTTCTGGTTACACGTTTTCATTATTGTTTTGCCCCGTTCTCTGTCAGGCACTCGAGCTGTGTCAAAATGCTTTGGGAATGTGCCTGAGTGTTCATGCTCTGAAATAATGTGTGTAATCAGTAAAAAAAAATAGCACAACGGGAACAACCATCTGGCGTGCACACTTCTTCCGCCACACTACACTACCCATAATGCATTTCACTCTGGACTTCAATACCCACAGATAGTAGTCTTAAAAAAAAAAAACAGCTCTCATTTTACCTCTACTGCAACATCTTGGAAGTCGAGGAGCATACAGAGGTTGTGATATGAGCCGTTGCCAAGCTCGATATAACTTGTCCAAGTCATGGGTTAAGCCTTTTTTGGGCCACCCCTATACCCCCAAATTCTCTGTGTATTCCCACATTATTGGGTGGAAAAAACATGGTTATGATGCTTGCCACCTATCTCTCTTCCGAGATTGCCTCCTCCCTTAAGACCCAGACACTACCCACTATGCAATACATCAGCGCTTGTAGGTAAAGCCTAATGCTTCGGCAGGTCAAGCCACTGCTTCCCTGCACACCATGGCGGTGTTTTCAGGCATATCAGGCTGACCTGAGTTGGATGTGGGAGGTGCCCCAGGCAGCCATTTCGACAAACCTTGCCGTACGGTGGATTTGGCTTTCAGAGCCACTTAAGAGACTGCTAGGGCCATTGGCCCTTCAATGGGAGTCCTGGTGTCCACATAAGACACCTGTGGCTCACCCTGACAGAGATGTCTGATAGAGACAGGGCCGTACTGCTGGATGTCCTGCTAACCTCTTCTGGCCTCTTTGGTGACTCTGTAAGCTCAGTGGTCGAAAATGTTCAGGAGAATAAGAAACAGGCGGTGCTCACATTGGGCTGCTTGGTGGGGCTCAGCCCTAACCACCGGGAGGTGCAAAGACGCAGTGTAAGACACAGTCCCTCTACTACTGTGAGGGATCCTGTGCAGCACTTGGCAAAAAAAGTCCTGCCACGGGACTTCCTGGGGATCTGGCCATGAAGGGGCATGCCGCAGCTCTCTGGCTGGTGCCCATCCTGTCCAGGCCCCCTCAGGGACCTGGTCCATTAACCGTGCAACCATCGGTGCTTCAGGGCACGGCCAGCTCCAGCGAGCTTACCCCTGGTCTCTACCCGGCATCATAGTGGTCCAGGAAATCTCACTGCCTCCTTTGAGGCCCCCTAAAGCCGTCTCAGGGCACTGCCCAGCTCTAGGCACACTGGAGGTCAGTTTTGAAAGACTGATCCCCCGAAGGCACTTTCTGGCAGCTTGGAAAGCTTTTCCAGATGTGTCTCAGTGGGTCCTGCACACTGTAGAGAGAGGCTACTGGATACAGTTCAGGTCCTTCGCCCCGTTTTCACAGGATCCTACCCACCCTTCTGGGAAGCCAGCAGGCTCAAGTCATGGAATAGGAAGTAAACACTCTCCTGAGGAAGGAGGTCATTGAGGTTTTCCCTCCATCAGAACGAGAGTCCAGGTTCTACAGCCGGTACTTTATAGTTCCCAAAAAAGGATGGAGGGTTGCGTCCTATCTTAGATCTACGTCAGCTGAAACGCTTTCTTATGAGACTCAGGTTCAAGATGCTGACACTCAAGCAGGTTGTGCTTTGAATCAGATCCGTTCATTGGTTTGTCATGGCAGATCTAATGGATGCGTACTTTCATGTTTTTATCAAGTTCTTACAGTAAATGGCCAATGGCCATAGCAGTCTCTTAAATGGCTCTGAGTAAGAGCCTCGCCGTAAGGTAAGCTCATGGAAATGGCTGTCCGGGCACCTCCCACATCCAACTCATGCAATTTCTGGGCAGAGACCCTATCGTATCGCATTTTCTCAGCGGCACCCGGAGGCTGGGGCCCCCGGTACCACCAAGAGTGCCTGGGCGGGACCTGGCCGTCATTTTGAGCCACTAGGCATCTTGGAGGCACCTTTCCATCAAGACCGCATTTTTGTGGGCCATCTGCTCTATCAGAAGGTGAGGGGACTTGCAGGCTCTTTCTGTGGCCCCATCCATCCTGGAGTTTACCCTGGGTATAACTAGAGCCTTCCTGTACCCCCGTATGAGTTACCCCCGTATGAGTTACATGCCCTCAATTGCCCCACGACGTAAGATTACACGCATTCTATCCTCCTCTGTTCCAGGCCCCAGACCAGGAAAAAAAAGTGAACCGGCTCTGTCCGGTGCGCACACTGGACACCTATGTTCACAGCACACGTCCCTTGAGAAATACTGATCAGCTGCTACGGCCCTCCCACGAGAGGCTTCCCTGCTAATAAGCAGACTCTGGTCTCCCCACTCCTTTCGGGGTCAGAGCTCACTCTACCGGGAGTGTGGCTGCCTCAAAATCTTGATTCTCTGGAGTTTTTCTTGGCGCTGCCTCACTCCATATTCGTTTTATACTTCCTGGTCATGATGTCACTTCACCAGTGACAGCCAGCTTTAAATCTTTGACTGATTTCCGAGCATGAACACTCGGGCACGTTCCCAAAGGGTTTTGATGAAGCATCTAGTTCCCTCAGGGAACTATGGTTACATATTTAACCTAGAGACGTTTGTGTTGTTGGCTAGTTGATTTCCACTTATTATTGCTTATAAACTAGACTAAGACTTGGATTTGTCTACCTGTTTATTTAATAAACATTATATTAATCTGCATTTGCATCTGTCATCTTTCAGTATTTCCTCATTACACTATGTGACCTACAGTAATTATTAAATAGTCCCTGGGAAATTAATTTGTATTTAATAAATAAATTCAGTGTTTACTTAATTAACCTTTGTGTTACAGTATATTTTGTTCTAAAAAAACAAACATAAATGAAATGATACAAATTCTAGTTAACAAACATAACGAAACATGAAAATGTTCAAGTTAAGACAAATGTAAAAGTTAAAAGCAGTGTATGATATACATCATTATTTCTCACTATATACAGTTGTCTGTTTTATGATGTCAGCAGCAAAACAGTTTTATATTTCCACGGTATATTGCTATAAGAATATTTAACTTTTTCCTATTTGCTTTTGCCTGTTTGGTGTAATAGCCGTGAATGCTTTTTCCTGCTTATTAGGCCATCTGAGACAGTCCTGGGAAGATCTCAATTATTGTAGCTGAGGTTTGTCTTGGAGCTCTGTTAGCTAGAAAGGAATAGAGGAGCAACCAGAAGGATAATGTTTCACTGCAGATTGTTTTCAGTGTGAAAGGTCTTATTTTAGACTGCACCAGGCTGCATTTTTTGACAAATATAAGACAGAGATGTAAGAAATATGGGTTATTTTTCTGTTTCTTCTTGAATATGAAGGTTCCAGGAAATATTTCGGGCATGTCATATGGTTGGCTGGTACAACTAGTATAGTTTTTGGAGTTACAGAGACTCAAAAGTGATTACAGTTCCAGACTCCATCATCAGAAGAGGGAAGTAACGAAGTACAAATACTTAGTTACTGTACTTAAGTAGCTTTTGCTGGTATCAGTACTTTACTTCACTATTCATTCTTTTGACAACTTTTTACTTTTACTCTGTAAATGTTTACACAAATATCTGTACTTTCTACTTATATTTTCAAAACAGGCTTGTTACTTTAGTTTTAATCCATTTGTTGAAATGTCAATATTTTTCCTTCTCACTGCATGCCGCTTTCAGTCAATCAACCCATTTCCTGTCATTGCGTGGCTTTTTTAATCTACTACTAGTGTATCATTTTCTGGGTCTCGCACACCACAGATGTAGACTAATTTACTAAGAAAACAATAAGCAAAGCAGAAGGCAAAAAAGGAGTTTGGGGTTAAAATCGATAAAACAGAGTAATGTAGAGCCATGTAAACATGACTGAGAACAGAGACATTTTTGATCACCTGATTATTGTCATCTTTTCTCTGCTTGTGTCTATATGGTGGTTCTTTAGCCTTGATAAATTAATTAGGTAACACATTTTAAAATTTGTTTTGTACTAATATATTAATTACGGCTATCAAACGCGTGACACTTTTTTAATTAAAGATATAATTAAAAAATGTGAAAATGTGAAATTAAAACTTTCAGCACAACACATGTTCATTTACAACGTGCTTTTTTTTTTTACTAAAATATTAAAAATAAATAAATAAACTCCTGCAAAAAGTAATTTTTAATCAATAAAGATTTGTTTTACTCATGCACCAAGTCACAAATCAGCACCAAAATCCACTATGATGCACACAATTAAGTCTCTGGGGTCGACAAATGTGCCAGTGCATTTTCTGGCATTTATTTCTCATAACGCTGAATTTGTGAAGGGTTTACTTTTATTTGTATACATTCATAATAAAAACAAAATGCTGTGCTTTTGTAAAACCTGAATCTAAGAGAATACTTGCCTCACAGACATAATAAATATATAAATATAAAGTTTAAAATGTATTTTTAAATAAACCAATTCACATTGATAACAAATATTCTCCTATTATGTAATTCATATGAAAGTTAGAGGAACAGATTCGCCGATATCAAGTCAAGTTTATTTCTATAGCGCTTTTTCATTGTCTCAAAGCAGCTTTACCAAATTGTTAGAGGTAAGTGTTGTGCATTTATCCCTTATGAGCAAGCAATCGATCTGATATACTGGAGCACAAGGTTATAATATGATGTGTGTTATGTGTAGGCTTTGCTAAAAAGATACGTCTTTACTCTGCACTTAAACTGGGAGAGTGTGTCTGAGCCACGAACACTGTCAGGAAGACTATTCCAAAGTTTGGGAGCTAAATGTAAGAATGTTCTACTTTATTTGACTTTGCTATTCTAGGAACTACTAGAAGTCCGAAGTTTTGAGATCTCAGGGAGAGTGACGGATTGTAGCGTGTTAGTTGACTGGATAGATACATGGGAGCTAAATCATTTAGTGTTTTGTAAGTAAGTAGCAGTAGTTTGAAATCAATTCTAAACTTAACAGGTAGCCAGTGTAGGGATGATAAGATTGGGGTTATATGATCATATTTTCTCGACCTTGTGAGAACTCTGGCTGCTGCATTCTAGACTAACTGTAGCTTGTTTATTAATGATGCAGGACAACCACCCAGTAATGCATTACAATAGTCCAGTCTGGAGGTCATGAACTCATGGATGAGCTTACCTCATTAACCGTCCGTGTGGAAACAGCAAAGGTTCCGTTTGTTGTCCTGATGATTTAGGTAATTTAATTAATTTGATATTTAGTTTTCATGCTCTATATTGAGTTTAGTTTCACTAATAATAAACATACATTTGCATAAATATTTGCCTATGTTGATTAGAGTATTAAAAACTTAAAAAGTATTCATTTAAGGTAAATTAAGAACAAATAAATATGTGTGATTTAGTTGACATTAACATTTTAATTGATTGACAGCCCTTATTGACGGATGAGGTCAGACAGGAGTCTCCATAAACTATGATGTTTGCGGATGATATTGTGATTTGTGGTGAGAGTGGAGGCAGTGGAGTGGTGCGGTTGCAGGGAGAAGAGGTGGAGAAGGTGGGGGAGTTCACGTACTTGGGGTCAACAGTGCATAATAATGGAGAGAGTGTTAGAGAAGTAAGGCAGGGTGGAGAAGAGTGATAGCAGAAGTGATTTGTGATAGAAGGGTATCTCTAAGAATGAAAGGGATATTTTATTGGACTGGGGTGAGACCTGCGATGTTGTATGGATTAGAGACAGTGGAATTGAGTAAAGGATAGGAGGTGGAGCTGGAGGTAGCAAAGCTGAAGATGTTGAGATTTTCATTGGGAGTGACGAGGATGGAAAGAACTGGTCTGCAGAATTGCAATGAGACTTATCTTTCTTTGAAATGTGCCAATAGCATGAAATCCAAACCCAGACAATCCTGGACATACACAGCCATGGCACAGGATCATGTTCTCTGCTGAATAAGCATGCAGAATTAAAGAAGAAGCTACCGCAAACAGAAGCCAGTTTTCCTCCTTCATACTGGTCTCTAAATATTTTCTTCTATTCCTAGTATTATAATGACTTTTATTTTATCTAAAATACTTTAGAAATACTTTAAAATAGGTTTTGGACAAATATCTTTAACAAGGTTAAAATGATATCACATTTGTGTCATGTGAAATTGTGAAGGATTTCCTTTATATGACTGAATATGGCATCTAGAAGGAGTTGTTGCTTCTCTGTTGCTACTGAAATGCTCTTTTTAATCGAGTCCAGGTTTTATGCTGCTTTACCCTCATATACCTTTTCTTTTGACCTATCTATTCCCACCCCTTCTTCTAGCAGATGTATGGAGGAAGGCGCATCAACCATCTGTTTTAATTGACAGCACCCTTTTGTGTTGCATCCTCAAAACGTGGGATGAGTTATGCATTAGTGTCATGAAGCTGGCGTGGGTGCCAATGAGGCCATGAACAAACACAGACACACATACTGTCAAACATCCTGGACCCATTAAAGCATCAGACTGCTCTGGACTGATGGATATTTAGCTTTTGGCCTGCATGCCTATCATGTTTCTATTGTATTAAGCTGAGAGCTTTGCGCTGCCTTTGGGGCGTGGCCTGCCATCTATTTAAATAACTCATCCCTGTTTTTTTTTTCTTTGCTCTTTATCTCAGAAATCTCAGAAGCCTTTTCAACCGTGTGTGCTCACCATATTTTTTTGAGCTTCCTGTACAATTCTGCATTGGAATGCCACATGAGAAATCCCTCTGGGAAAACAGCCCACGCCTGATATCACGTGAGCTATAGCTTATGGAAAATCTATTTTTAGTTTGTGTCAGAAAGTAAGAGAGAACAAATCAGCACAATGATCTCTGCAGCGGTATAAAAATACAAGCTTAAGATACTTACATTTAAATGGCTATAAATGAATACAAGGAGTTTTTCACTCCTGGAAATCTGGAGTTTTTTGCACCACACATAGTACTACCCATTATAGGATTATGAATTTATTTATAGCACACTACATGTGAATATTATAAGCTTTATAAAGGCATTTATGCACCTTGTGGTTTTCTTTCACTGAGACAACTCATGATGAAAGTATAACTATGGATGTTGTCACAAACAGAAAAGTACAAATTACTAAAATCTAAATTTGAAACTAATAAATTTATCCTAATGAGTAACCCAGAGCGTGAGAAAGAAAAACCCCTGAGATGACATAAGGAACAAACCTTGAGAGGAACCAATATCAAAAGTTGCCCTTATTCTCATCTCTGTGACACCAGAGATAGTGTGATTATCTTCTAGATCTGTTGACTGTTTGGTCAAAATTACAATTGTGTAACCAGGAACTAATAAGCTAATAGAATCTTAAACATCAGAGTCATTTCTGTAGTTTAAACTTTTAGTCTATTGTTTTGGAGTTTTAGTATCCACACTTTAGTAGGGCAGAGCAAATTTGAGTGTTCTGAGAAACCTCTCAATGCTAGAAGGTTTCCATGATATTTACAACTAAAACATGATCATTTGGGTCATAATTTTTTTTTTTTTATCAATCAACCACTGCCTTCTTGTGTTCAGAAAGTTCCAAGAACACTGACTACTATAATAATATGATCCACTTCAACGTTCCTCCAGTATATTTCATCCTTCATATTAGTCCTTTAGTCCACTACCACCTACACTAAGAGTTTGGAACATTTGCTGAATAGAAAAAGCTGCTTTTAAACCAGTGACCCAAAAACAATGGTCTGATTTCAAGTGACCTTCATTGTGGGCTGTGGTATGTGTGAGGTTAGTCCATTCCCAGGCCATCAATAACCCCAGTGGCTGAGGTTGCAGTTATGTTCTGTTTCATTCAATAGTAAAAGGGATGTTGTGGTCTACAGATGTTTGTAGACTTTACTGGTTAATATGAAACATAAATAATACATTTTCCCAGTGTATCTCCATGGATTTCCTGCCAAATGGATGTAGTAGATCCTATTATAAGACTACTAAAATTAAAATATATATTACTCAACCCATTTTAAGCCATTTGCATTCTTTTAAAGCTTGAAATAGTCTTTAAATTGCAAATTATTTTGCTCCTAGAAAGAAGAGTATAATCTGCCAGCAAAATTGGAAAACTAATACTAATATATATCATATATCATATATATATATATATATATATATAT
>MU551526.1:322654-333628 GCA_024362625.1 Silurus asotus
ATATATATATATATAAAATTAAATAAACAAGCAAAAAAACAAAAACAAAAAAAAAAAACAACACAAAAATGATTTGCATTTAAGTAGGATTCTTGAAAAACCAATAAGTCAGATATATATATCTGAGTCCCTACAGATGCATTAAAAAAACATTGTGGTGAGGCCTCTGGATACTTGTGGGAACTGCACAAGAATGTGGGAAGTGCAAGCTCAATGGTTAAGACCCTGGGTTACTGATCAGAAGGTCAGTGCCAAACTTCCCTGTTGGACCATTTACCCCTCTCCTCCACAGGCACTGTATCATGGCTGACCCCAAGGTCTGACCCCAGTCTCCAAACAAGCTGGGGTGTACAAAGAATACATTCGTTATGCAATTCTTGCTAGAACATTTTCAATGGACCAGGGTGCTATCCAGCATGTAGGGGCTATCCAGCATGTAACTAAAAAAAAATAACATGCATATCATCTTGCTAGTATACATATAATTTAATTAATAATCTAACTATTACATATATTATGAAAATGTAACTTACCATAATGCAAAATCAGTTAGCTTCATTTTTTAATTCATAGAAAGAAAATGCGCTGGGAAATTCACATAAAAAGAATTATACATTTAAAAAAAAAAAAAAAACCCTGCAGAATAGAAACACTAATAAAATGCAAATAAAATAAATATTTAAAGTTTTATTTTTGCTGTGTGGCCCAGTGGACCAATGGACTGACAGCCCAGTGGACCAATCCATGGACAAATGTTTATGGACCCCTGCTGTAATGTACAGTATATGTCACAAGTAAAATCCTCTTGCTTTCTTTTCTTATAAGGTCACAGAAAAAAAGTTAATCTTCAGGCCTGTATATCCTTTATAACATTTGGCACTGGTTTGTAATAGTGAAATAAGTACCCATCAGCTGCTCACTTGTATAAATGTGAAATCACTCAGGATAAGGGAGTCTGCCAAATGCTATATGGCATGGTATGCAATAGATGAGGCAGTTGAAGACAATCACTCTGTGAATATTGCATCAAACATGAGAGGGAGGATATGAACAACTCTGCTGATGAGACGAGTGCAGACATGAAAGATAACAAGACTAAGCAAAATTGCAGCCCTAGCAATAACCCTGAGAGAGATTAGATTTTGTTTCATCAAGATGACGGTGCCGATGGACCGTTGTTAATCAGATCATAGATGGTAATAGTGTTGGCATGTAATAGTGTTGTCTCCTCTCCTCCACAAATCTGTGGTTCAATTCTGCCTGAAGAGATATGCAATCAAGTCTGTACTGGCTTCAAAACAAACCACTCAATCCTAAAAGAGTTGCAAAAGAACTAGTGAGTACAAATATTTGTATTTGCTACTTTTTTTAAGGATTAGCCAGTATTATAAGGTTGTGTGTCAGACGATATGAAAAGACATGCACCTGAAGGACTGATTACAGATCTTACAAATAAAGTAAAATAGCTTATTAGTGTACGAGGACAAGATGGCACCTGCCATCTCATCTGTATGTACTTGCACTTTTGTGTGTTCTTCTGGGGAAACAAAATTGTGTTCAGCCAGAATGTTTGCAAGAAAATGGCTGCATCTCTCTGTGTGGAGGAATAACCTCACAGTCATATCTTAAATCTTTTTTAAAAATCATCCATGAGGAGGATTTTTTTAGTGCGCTAATAAATTTAACTAACTGCTGTAAATTAGAGACAAACAAAAACAAGCAACAAAAATAAACGTATTACCCAATTTACGAATTGGATAATTTACCAATTACGACCCCGTTACCCAATACATTCTACTTTTCTCTAGAGCCATCATGAAATCTCTTGGTAAAGTGCTGAGAATTGAACTCTTAATTATCACTGAGACACCTCAAATCCAATGTTCCCAGGATAGGCTCCTAGTGTGTGAGGTGGGAACTGTTCATTCGACTTGTCAAGTCAAAGTGAAGTCAAGAAGCTTTTAGTGTCTTCTTGACTTAATTGACGTGACAAGTCCACATTTATGGCTCTGGACAAGGGCGTCTGCTAAATGGCACAAATTTATATGTTAATTTTTAAGTGGTATCATCCAGAGCAATCTCCAAAGTCCATCCTCAGCAGCATCAAGTTGGTGTTCTCTGGACCCCTGGCTTTTATGCTTTTGTATTAAGTGAACTTGTTTTACTCATTAAATTGGGAGTACAACAAGTCTCATCATAGATCCATGCAACTTCCAGGATTTCTACAACAGCTATCCTGACCAAACCGCTCAACGATTTTGCCCTCAGTAAGTCATATACATATAAGCTCCATCCTAGGTTCCTCTGTTACATAAGGGGGGTTAATTTGAGATTTTAATGTAAATATGATTCATAAATCGATGTCAAAATAGCTGAAATAGTAAGGTGGAAAGGTTGCGGAAGAGAACTTTATCATATTCATGTGCTGAATTTTAATCTCTGGTCATTTTTTAAGAATTTTGTGCAGCAAGTTGGCCTTTTAATGCTGAGCAAAATTGGTTTCAGGTTTTAAAGTGATGACACTGTGAATCAAGCAGATATACAGCATTCAGGCTGAGATAATTTAAGCAGCAGCTTTTGTTTGCTTTATCGGAGCACAAAGAATTAAGTGTTGCTGTGTTGTGTACTGGGGTATCAAGGAGTCACACCATTTTACTGCTGCTATTCAGTGTACAGCACAATTAACCAGACATAATGAAATAAAATAGCCCTAAAACATTAGTTAAGTATTGACATTTACATTCTTATCACTTGCACCACTCATTAATTAAATTTTTATCTTATTTGGCTCTTTATATTGAGGTCTAGAATTAAGCATCTTTTTTGGTTTTGATGTTAATTTTGAGGTAATCAACACATATGCTCTTATCAGCCAACTACTGGAGATGCATATGAACTAGAGCTATCTTAAATCAGACAAATCTTTTTAACAGCTTGGAGGTATACTCTTTCACCTTCACATACTGATTAGGTGAAATGCGACGATACGGTAAATTCACTGGTACATCATCTACTAAGTTGTTCTCATGCGTAACTTTATCAGTGTAACCTAGGTCATCATCATCAATAGCCAAAACAACAGTTTACCCTATTAGCAATGCTATTAACGTAACTGGTACCTCTATTTTAAGATTGCCTGCAGACTGGGACTATGCGAATAGGTAGAGTCAACTGAGACATGTTTAGATCTTGCTAAAATATGTTACAACTTTACTTTAACATGGGGTTCCTCATTGATGCACTCAGCCGGTGATAACACCTAGACATGTCCTTTGGCATAACCACACACCTTCCTAGGTGAGATTTTCCACTTGTCCAGGAACTGTTTTGCTACTAGAATTAACCAATAAAGGCAGGACCACCAGTCCTCCCGGTTGTAGTTCACGATACCGGCTGATGATATTCATGCCAATGATACCCGGTTTAGAATTCTCAAAACTCTGGGGTTCACTAACTACTAAAAATCAACAATTAGAAATCCTTAAACCCATGGTTTCCAGTTTTAACTCAAGATAGCCCAGGTATATAATCCATTAGCTGCAGTCATTTTCAACCAACTGGCTGTAGACAGCATGACTTCCTCTTCACCACACAAGTGCTGACGGAATAACTGTTCAGTTATACTGCTTAGACTGCCAGTGACTATATAATAAATAATGTGTTAAAACACCATCTATGTTCATGTCCACAATCGGGCATGTTCCTACAGAATGGGCAATTAACTGGTTATATGATGGGCTGATTCTGGTTGAGCCTATATTGTAGCCACTAATCGCTCGAATCAGTGACAGTCGACAGCAGTGGGGAAATCTTGGTTACGGTGTACATCTTTATCTCAGCTCATTTGCCGCTTGTTTACACTTCGCATCTTTGGGCAGTTTTTAGCTGTGTCTTTCTTGATTGAATTTGAGATAGATGGTTTGCCATTGTCTGTGAATCTCAACTAAAGTCGAGGTTTGGTACCAGTTTGGATGCTAGGGCCTTCTTTCTGGATTGCAAAGGACTTTACAGCTGCAGTGATCTGTTTTTTTGTTCAGTACTTTAAGGAGATCCTCTAACATCACTGATTGTGGTTCACTGACCTTACCTACAGTGAACTCCCCATTATCAGATCCATTACATCTGCGCTTAAAGATTTTTGAATGACTGGCATCCTTCTCCACTGACCGAAATAATGCTTCTTTACATAAATCAATTATTGTAGAGTCTGGATTCCCTCTGGCAATTTTTTTCAGCTCTCTTTTAATTTTAAAGTCTCTGGGCCCTTTAATAAACTGATCTCTAAGAGTCTGGTTCTGATTAGCTAAAGCCTTTGGGCTCTGTTGTTACACATAATGCATGTGAGTATTCCAAAACATCTTCACAATCTTTCTACAGTTGTAAAAGTCATGTAACAGCCTAGCAGTGCACCTTTTTTTACTACGCAAGTGAACTTCCTCTATGCCAGCATCATTAAAAACAACATATTAAAATAATTTTGATTACTTGTAGACCGGTTACTAGCACAGAATACACGTTCAACTTCTTCAATAAAGTCTTCAACTGAATGACCATCTTTTTTTATTAACCACAAAAAGGGGAAACGTTGAATTCTCTAGTAACAGAGACATAAGACCACTGTGAATATTGACATGAAGCTGCAAAACTTGCCATGGCTTGCTAGTGTTTCATATCTAGTTCAGAGTTTTGTCCAAAGAAATCCACATTGCTGGGCACAATCTCTGCTTCGTCACCAACAGAGTTCATGATGAACAGTATCTGTTACTTGCATCCCATGAAAGAAATGTCTGCAGCAGTCCACGGCGATGAACAGGCCTATGGATGTAGATGCAGTCTCTAAACTGACGTCCCTCTTAGTAGTCCTGAAGTCCACAGCACACTACTGGCACTTTCTCTGCACCACGCCAGACTGTCCAGCACATCACTGCTGCTTTGCATCACCACTATTGTTTACTGTAACTACTATACTGTAAGCACTGTACCCCCTTACTATGGCTACAAAACTATCAGATACCCCACTCCTGGTACCAAGATTTTTTCGTGGACGGGAAAAAAAAGGTTTCATGAAAACTGTGCCTTGCACAACTATTGACACCCCCAGCTTCCAGGAACTCTTCTTTTTTAATGTTACACCCTGACCTGATATTACTTGCTACTTGACATTTGCTAGAAAATCATTAATGCTAGTCATGCACATTGCCTAGTCATGCACATTGGCACACTGCCTATAGCAAAGCACGGTGGTGGTAGTGTCATATATATATATACAACGTTACCATTGGCCCCATCTCTAACTAATGTTCTCCTTACTTGGTAAATGCTACATGGCCATGGAGCCATTGGTGTGTTAAATAATGGGCCTAATTGTTTTCTGCTGGCAGAATTTCGTATAGATGTTTGGTCTTTCAAGATCCTGTTTATTTAAGTGTTCCTTAGGTGTATTTGCCTTCAACAGGTGCATTGAGTTCATGTGACACTTTAGGTACACACAGATAAACTTGATACAGCTAATAATGGGATTTGTGTTAGCAGCTGGATGCAGCAGTTGAAGTGTTTAACATGTTTGAATACTTTATGCGTAAATATTTTTGCAAAGTCAATTATTTCCTCCTACTTTAATAATATGAGGTATTTTGCATTGATTCATTACATATAAACCCATCAACAGTTGAATACACTATATAAAACAAATGTAAAACATTTATTTTGCATTTTCTAAAATATACCTTTTTTATTATTATTTTTGGTAATCTGGTTAAATCGGTAATGTGAATGAATGAAATATCTGTAGTATTGGTGTGATAACAACCACATGCATGGACAGTTATCGCTGTCTGAATCTGTTAGAAAGTCTTGTTAACTACATATTAGATTGAACTCTGACTGAATACATTTATTTTACCTGCTTGTTTTGTATTCATTTCTTCTTTTTAGTTTCTAAGCAGTACTTCCTAATGAGTTGTGGCTGTTCAGATATTTTTGTCAAGAGCTGATAACCTTGCATGTGATGAAGCCTGTCAAATGAGGCTATTTTTGAGCTAATCCTCTAAATAAGACGAAAAATCTAGCATTCCCCTTTGAAGGAGGATTAGATCAATCCACTGTGTGGACCTACAGAATGCAATGAAAAATGTTTTTTGTTTTCTTAATTTCTTGAGACAGCAGAGTGATCCAATGTGACATTAAAATTAACCACAAGTTAGTGTCCTTATGGCCTCCTCAAGCATCATAGCATAAATGAACCATATGCCTTTCTGTTCACCTTATAATTCCATTACAGTCTCACAGGCATTGCATCTCCGTGACTCACTTGCTTGCTCTGTGATCTTCTTTGCCACAGGGAGTTGGGATTAACATGCTGAGGACTGTGGCAGTTAACCGTGTTGAGCTGTTCCTGACTGGGATCTGCTTCAGGTTCTTCCGCTCCACACTGCCATCTGTCATGCGTCATCTCTTAGCCCTGCCCTAATCTCTACCTTTGCAGTCAGGCCAGATTAGATATGCCTAAACACAGCCTGTCATTTACAATCACATTTCCAGTGATGAGTAAGGACTTCCTCATTTCACTCCTGCACAATTGTACTTACATGAAAATTCACAGATCAGGGATTAGATGTAGTGATTTGGCAGCTGTTTTTTTTCTGCCACTTTTTGCCCAACATTTTGAGAAAACCTGATTTTGTCCATTCATATTCAACATAAATTAGCATCAAGCACATTTCCTGATGACCCCAGAAAGAAGTAAATGTTGTGTGATTTATTTTTAAGGATATTAGTGTTAGTCACATATCATAAACTTGTGCTCCAGAACATCTGATCACATGCACATTATCAACTTGTGCTGTTAATATCATAAACAGTAGCTATGCTAATTTCTCTCCACTGCTTCTTTTTCTCTCCCCATCCCGAGGCTTTTGGCCAGCTCCAGTCACCTCCCACCTCATGAAGATTATGGACCATTAAAAAAGTAGATGCCGAACTTCCAAACATCCCGAACCATATAGAGACGTACCAGTGCCAATTGGATCCCACTTTATGTGTGGAGTTTTGACATTGGACCTCCTGGAGTGTTTAAAGCCTGTGGCATGGAGAAGCTGGTGTTGGATCTGTGATGATCACAAATGTTGAGCTATTTTAAGAGTTGCTCAGTAGCTCCTAGTTTTATAACCAAAATGACTGTATACGACTGTAGAAAGAACATTACTTATTACACACTCCAGTGCTCATGTTAGTTCTCACTCTCCAGTGTTCTGTATTGTTGAAAGATTTATGATCAAACTCTTGATGTCACCCAAATACGGATTAGGAAAAATCCAAATCCAAATCATGACTTTAATATAAGGTTCCTACAAATCAAATGGAAAGAGTGCATTCAAACAACTTTGAATCTAGTTAAGGTCACAAACTATAATATTAATTACATATATTATAAGAGAGTGACTTACAACTCAGCAGTTGAGGGTTAAGGGTCTTGCTCAAGGACTCAGTAGTGGTAGCTTTGTGGTGCTGGGATTTGAGCTCATGACCTTCCAATCCAAGGCCCAATGCCTTACCCACTGAGCTACTACCAAAAGGGAATTATTCACAATAATCATGTTAATTGGTCTGGATTTAATAATTGCAATTTTCTAGCCCTGTAATGTGTCATCTTCGATTGTTTGCATGTAATGCCTAGTGGGCAATGGGAAACACTAATAAAATACTTTTTGGTGACTTGTCGATTACATTTTGGTATCTAATGGACACCAATATAGACCATTAGGATGCTATTAAGCATCCAGATTCCAATACGTTTCTACAATGGGACCTTAGCTTGATGATAGTGTCTTAATGATAGACAAATGTTTAATGATTACATATTATGAATTAAAAATAATTATAGATACACAAACAGCTACATAATGGAAACCTTTTGTTAATGGTTTTAATTATAAAATCTGATGTATCAGAATTGTTATTATTGTGGAAACCAGTAGAAGTGGGTGTCTATATAGGACTTTTATGTGAACACATACACACACACACACACACACAAACACACACACACATTTGTTCTGTTCAAAGGATATTTAAAGAGGAAGAATAATAGAATGGAGTGTCTAGGAACCTGACCTTATTGCGCTAATCAATCATTGTTGGATCGATGAGTTCAATCGAGGTGGCCGCCCAGATTTCTGCTAGCCCTACATGAGGCAGAGCAGAGCAGCTCTCGGTAATACCTGAAGAAGTTTCTATACAAAATGATATTTTTTTTCTAATTGTAGAATAAGTGATTTCAGCATATTTTACATACGTTTAGATAATATTATTTTTTCTTGAATCAGTCTGGTACATCAATAATAATATGATAAGAAATAGCAAAATAAAACTCACATAGCTTAATATTTGTTATAGCTTTTTTTATATATATATATATATATATANNNNAAGTGCTCCAAGTTATTGAAATGTGAAATCTTCACTCGTGTATTTTTTTTTTGGCCCAAGATTCCCGACACCCTCGTTTTTTCCTGCTGCAGCATCCAGGAAGAGATGACTCACTGCATGTGTTTTATTTTGGGATAATTTTTTTTTTTTATATACTATTTTTAGTATCTGAGAATTTCAGCCTAATGGAGACACTTCCATCTGTAGTATTTTCTTTACAATTTAGCATTCTGAACATTTTTTGGGGGGGAGAATAAAACATTGTCCTGTTTCCATGTGTCATGCCTACTTTTACTAAAGCCTTAAGAAAGGACTGATGGGTGTAAGGTAAGTATTTTAATATTAAATACTATTAACCTTATCTACGTGAATGTTTTTTTTACATTGTGACATTATGACTACCTTATCTATTATCCTAAAGCAAGACCAATTTTAGATGCTGTTAAAACTGAACCATGATCACCCACATGTTTGAAAAGTCTTAACCAGGTTCAGTGTGTCTTGTGCTACTTTTAAAAGCAGTTTTTGACTTAGCTTAACACAAAGTAATAACATGTTTTGAAGGTTAAAAAGTTCAGCAGTGTTGCTTTCACAGCGTGCTTTGTCTACTCTGTGAGTGTTAACACAGGTAAGCACATGTACAGTAAGCTTTATACCACTGGACAGATTTGGATAAAAGGCAGTTTTTTAATGTATTTCACCAGCACGGTGTAATTATAGCATGTGTGCGTGTTGACATTCTCACAGTAAGACAAGAGCAGTGTGATTGAATTGACTCAGACTCATCTTCCAGGTTTGTTCTGTCGCCAGTGAGAAGCTATGTACGGTCACAGAAACACTCTTGCATGTTTTTTTTATAATTAACTTATTTTGCAGAGGCCACATGATTACTAGCTGAGATATTACTTCCAGATGTGTTTGCTACATTGAGGATCAGATAAGCAGCAGATCACCAAGACTGTGATTTGCACCAGAAGCACCCTAAATACTTTGTGTCTGAGAGACTGAGTTATACCAAGGCACACATGGAGGACATGATTAGATCTTGGACTTAAGGAATTTATAAGATAGAGATGGAGTCCTAACTCAGAGATCAGTAATACTGTAATGGCACAAAGCTTATCTCATTAGAGCTGTGTTCAGAGTCGCTACAGCTGAAATTATAGCTTGACTGATGAAGAACACAGCCTCTTTACACCTAGTCAAAACAAGCTACATTCACAAACACAGCATGAAACTATTAATCATGGTTCTACATCAATAGCAATGAAGTCGAAGGCAAAATGTTTCTTTCTTTCTCTGTGCATGTTTGAAAGGTTTTCAGGCCTGTGTAAATTCATGTCTGCAGTGCTAAATTAAATGACCAGATGGTAGCTTTTATCCAAATTTTTTTTCCATACATGAATACACCTGCTGTTGCTTGTTTTGAGATGCTTTACTGCTCATCATGGTTTTAAAAATTATATTTGCTTTGTTAATTTACTTGAGTACATTTTTCAAGTATCTGTGCTTTAACAGATTTTTCTAAAGTTGGGGAACTTTTACTTCACAACTTTGCTTTAAATCTCTTCCTTTGTCCTACACTACATTTCAGAAAATAAAGCATTGACATTCCTTGCTAATTTGAAGGGCTTGATAGTAACTATAGATGTCCTCCTAATTTGAACTAATCTGTCTATTTATCTGTGTTTACTTTCACCAGCAAGGTGTTTTTTCCTAAAGAACTGATGCATACTGGTTGTTATTTGTTTATTGCAACATTCTGACCTCCCTGTGGTAAAACTCCCAGGAGGTGAATTACTCAAACCAGTCTCTCTAACACACATTGATCATGTTATTGCCAATGGATTTTTTTTCAGGCCATGTTTGCAATTTCATAACATGTGAGGGTAAAAAATCTTCCCACAATTTATTTTAATTATTTTATTATTTTATTAATTTGCTAAATTCTTAAAATAGTTTTCCATTGAGTTTTTGCTTTGACTTTGTATGGTTTTTCCCCCTAATTCTTCTGTGCTTGTTCTAAGATTTTCTATATACATTTTACATACTCTTTGTCTGTAATAGTAATATTTTCTCTAAATTTGTAATCTATATTAATTATAAATTTGATAGTTCATTGTTTTTATTTATTACCTTACTCTTATTTGCTATTTCTGATTATTGTAAAACCTTTTTCATGCCCCTCTCTCTGTATCTTTCTCTCTCAGCTTGAGCCACTTTTTGTTACAGAGTTAATGCACTGCATTTGAGATAACTGCTTTCTTCTGCTGCTAAGTGGTAGATATGCTGTGCTAGCCCTTTTTTTTTTTTAAACTCAATAAAAATAAGGTGTATACAAACATCTGCAAACATACTTTTACTTCTTGAGAAAATTTCACCAAAACTAAAAAAACTAAAAAATAATTCCACTTTCTTTTGGGACTTCCTTTTTTCCTCCTTGCATGGGTCACACAGTAAAATTAGATAATCAATTGCAGATGTTTGTACTCCTCCAGTTGACCCTTAAGAATATATATATATATGTATATATATATATATATATAT